>DWME01007376.1:0-12681 GCA_018244795.1 Parelbella ahira ahira
TGAAAAAATAAATTCAATAATGTAACAAAACTACTTTGTATTTTAAAAATAATAAATATTTATATAAAATATTTCAAATAAAATATTAAATACATAACGAAAAAAGTATTTAAAACATTGACTGCCTCGTTGGTCGAGCGGTTCCAAGTGCGAGTGCCGATCTTGAGGTCCTGGATTCAAACCGGGACCCAGGGACCGGGACCCGGCCAAACCGGGTCGGGTGCTATTAGATTTTTCTAATTTAGAATTTCTAGTAGTGGCTCGAAGTCTGGAATTGTGCCCGGTGTATGGCTATAGGCTCACCACCTATTCCATGGGACTTAAACACGTAACTGGTGAAACGTGGGAGTGTACTAAACTCCTCTGCCTACCCCTTCGAGAATTACAGGCGTGATGTTACGTTCTTATGTAACATATTTAAAATGTAAAATAAAAATATGTATATTGCATTTTGTATTTAAAACACATGTATTTCAAATAATTCACATTTCTGCTTCAGTAAATGGCGTTGCTAAACAACACTAAGAAAAATTTCATTGCCTGAAAACATGGATAGACACATTTTCTAAAAATGAAACCTAGCTAGATCGATTTATAGCCCACGAAGGCCAAAGCCCCCTACATACCAAATTTTATGAAAATCGTTAGAGCCGTTTCCGAGATCAATCATTTTTAGAAAATGCGTTTTATCCATGTTTTCATTCATTTTTAGAAAATGTGTTTTATCCGTGTTTTTAGGGGATAAAAATTTTCTTAGTGTTGCTTAGCAACGCCATTGACTGAAGCGAAGATGTGAATTATTTGAAATACGTATAGGGATCATAAAAACATAACAACACGCCTGTGATCCTCGAAGGGGTAGGCAGAGGAGTGTAGTAGACTCCCACGTTTCACCAGTTACGTATGCAAAACACCTATTTTTATTTAACATGTTAAATATGTAACATAAAAACGTAACATCACGCCTTTAATCCTCGAAGGGGTAGGCAGAAGAATGTAGTACACTCCCATCTTTCACAAGTTCCGTTTAAGTCCCATGAAATGGGTAGTGAGCCTTTTGCCATACCCCGGGCACAATTCCAGACTCCGAACCACTAGAAATTCTAAATTAAAAAAATCCAATAGCACCCGACTCGAGATTTGAACCCAGGATCTCCCGATCGGCACTCGCGCTTGGAACCGCTCGCAGTCAATGTTTTAAATACTTTTTTCGAAATGTATTTAATATTTTATATAAATATTTATTATTTGTAAAATACAAAATAGTTTTGTTACATAATTTAATTAATTTTTTTCACCCCGATTCGAATCCAGATGGCTCCAGTTCTATTATTTTTCACTTTTTTTTTGAGTTCCTGCTTTTGTAAGAAAAACTATTATTGGGAACCCTTTATCGATGCATCTAATTCGTGTTTTAAAAAAATCAAAAAAATACCAAGCTAAGCTCGGTCATTCCAGGTAAGTACTAAGATTAAATTTATATGCCGTGTTTTTTATTAACGGAATGTCAAAAATAAATCGCAGTTTTCATTGTGTAACACAAATTCACAATGAGCTGTTTATTTGAAGTGACATAAATGTAGCTCGCTGTACCATATGAATTTGCATAATTGTTTCACTTAGTTGGAAACCCTGTAGGAATCTTAATATTATGGACGCTCTTTCATCTATTTGAATATCTAAGATTATTTTCGTAAGATATTTGTTGTATATATAATAATATTTTACACTATGAGCTCTCTGTTTACCCAATGAAACCTGGACAAGGACAATATGAATAATATAATTTATTCGTAGCGAATTGTGATAAAATACCTGAAATTTGTTCGATTTGTGTTTATGCGGTTTGCGGTTTAAGAAGAACTTTATTTCTCATAAAGAATTAACATAATTCACTTACTGAGAAATCGTAACAAAAAAAAAACATTATAATATCGGGCGTAGGTACGAAAAGCTACGTTAGATTATTATATTACCACCTGGTATCCTAGAAAGCACACAAAATAAATGCTAAAATAATAAAAGTGGGTTAACATTAAATGAGTAATATTGATATACCCTCCGTATTCGTGGTTCCAAGTTACTTTACGTGGAGCTATAAAACAAAACATCTTTGGATCCGACATTCATGGTTATCAGAAGTACATTAACTAATTATTGCACATACATAATTTGATACTTAAAAAATCTAAGGAAAGTGTGAAGAACATAGGTATATGATATTTAAAAACCGAAAATTTGCTTGTAAAGACTTTTTGCTCGTAATTCAGATGCCTATGCTTGCCGTCAACAACCGGTCATAATTATTTAAGTAGCGATCATAATGTATAATTATCAAAGTCATGAAAATGACTATAAAAAAATGAGTACCTATAAAATTCTCATGAGCGCTGTTTTCTTTTGGGAAACATATGAGCAGTTAATATTAGTCATTTCTAGACTTGTACTCTTAAAATTCAGCTAAGACAGCCCTTTTAGCTTATCAGGGTTGTTCGATATATACAACATTATCACCTTCAATAGGCTGTTAAAATATAATTTTAACTCTAGCATTTTATGGGTAAGTAAATTTATAACAATCATTTTCAAATGTTCCACTTGCATACCTACATACATTTATGCAGCATAATGGGTCCAAGTGCGCTCACACGTGCTTCCTCACTTTGGTTCCTCAACGGCCAAGTTTATTCACACATCTGCCCCCGCCCACAGCTCCACCAAAATTATAGTGTAGTCTATTGCATTGCGGCAGTCGAGAAATCAAAGTGCATTTAACGAATCAAATTATATAATCCTAGGTTTTATTTTAGAAAACTCCATTTGATCAAGACTAAGTGATATACAATACAAAAGTTAATTACGTTCTAAAACAATTGGTTGAAGTGGAAGTTAAACATCAATCATTCAACAAATCAGATTATATTTGTGTGCGTCAATTTGAAATTAAAATTTGTTTCCTCTTCACGTCACGTCACGTCACGTCACGTCAAAGAAGTGAAGGATTTTGCACACTGACTTACAACGTACATAAAACGTAATAATATACATAAAATGACCGTGATTAATCTAGAACAAACACGTCAGGTTTGTAAGGAGAAATGTATTTACTGTTACTGTCACTGTCACTTTCACTGAGACTGTAAAGAATCTGTCATGACGGTATTCCAATGTAACTAGTTACTTGTTTAGCCACTAAAACAAATCTTGCAATTTATCTAACTAAATAATTATGATTAGCATCATGAAACCACGTGAGTCCGTGAATCTGAGCACATAATATTTAGTGTTCAAACTAATCACTTAGCTGAGTGTGTTCTTTCCGAAAGTAAAGTAAGTAGAAATGTGGTGGGAATGCTAGTTTGTAATAAGGGGCACATTAAACCAAGAGAGAGCTGATGAACTTTAATTGAGCTGCGCTCTCACTCATCTAACTTTACCCCGCGGAACTCTGCAGAAACAACGTAGCATCATTAACACTTTATAAGACAAATTTCGAACGAAGATCCTGTACTCTATGGCGTGTAATCTAATCTGTCTATTGAATGGACGGTCAGGATTATCTATGGACTGCAGGTAAGCAAAATTTGCTTGGCAAAATATCTTGCACTATATTACAATAAAATGCGAAAAAAAATTCTGCTTAAATAAATACAAAGATTTCCGCAAAGTAACGTCGAACTAAATTATACAAACTTAAATCCCATAAATATTTCTCCACAAACTTTCTCTTTGCATTATCATTGCACAAGTCAAATCCGCCTAACCAGTCATACTATATGCTAGATTTTAACTTTACAAATGATTGCACGATCGGAACGGGGCCATCCAAACACATGGTACAGTAGTGACTTCATTGAACAATATGGTCGGGTTACCCCAGCGACAGTACTGTCGCAGACAGACGAGAAAACGACTCTCCACCTATCTATACGACTGATCTGTTACAATCTTAATTGCAATGCGGAGTTCAGGTCATTCAAGTTTGCTGGCACAACCATTAATTCTTGTTAACAAGACTACTTAGAACAATTACTGTGAGACGGTTCCATTAAAATTAATAGAACTCAATTTAAAATGTGGATTTAAATGAAAATACATGTACATATGGAGTGATATAATAATGTTAGCAAGTCTGATCTGTAAGAATACTCAGTAATACTGTAATTCAGCTCGGCGCAATCTGTCTATTCCGTAAGAGATTTGACTATATAATAACTATCATATTTATTTATATTATTAATATTATTATCATATTGTCGTAGCAGATCCCTTACGGTGGAAACACGAGACACCAAAGCAGTCAAAGAAGCTGCAATCATTACTGGTCAAGTAGTATCTTGAAAATTTATGACCCATTGGTTGAATGCGGTCTCGTAATCCCCCCTCCCCTCCCGCCACTCTGCTCAACACCGATCTACGATTTAAACTCTTCTAACCACAATTCAATGAATTACACATGAAAAAGTTGGTGCACGTTCAGTAATTCGTACAAGCGGTAATGATTTATTGTTTCGTGAAAATCGTTTATCGGTTAGTTCAGCTGGTAATGTACTAATGATTTTGCCTAATGACTGATTTTTAAACACGTAGTTACTGGACGTTGTTTTATATTTTACCGTACGGTTTTTCCATTGAAGTTTTCTGGAAATTTCCTCCCTGGATACACCACCATCCCAAACTGAAACTCCTTGGAAAATGTTGGAAGATATGCATATAAGATAATTAGAGACGTATTGAATATAAATAACTTGGAACATAGATGAAATTGCCTGCCATAATACGAGTATTCTATATTAATAACCTTTTTAATGAACCATTCAACAGAGAACAAGGTTTAATTCATAACTATCAATAAATTCTTTACTAATCTGAAAAACATCGGTTACACGATTATTGCAAACTTCCGCTGTCAAAGTTTATTACTTACCATCAGGTTGGTTAAGCAGTTTTATTGCTGTTTGCTTAACTCACAATACTTTATTAAAAGAAATAAAGAGAGTCGACTCCAATTTCTATTCAAGTAGAAAGCTACTTATCATTTTAAGAGCTTAAAGTCCGTCCAAAGTAGTTGTTTAATAATGAAAATTTATGTTGCGCAAAATAAGCTACTGGGTTCTTTTCTACAGTGTTTCGTTTCGCTCATTTGCGAGGAGACTGTTGTAATATGTCTAAGACCGTAATTTTTATAAAACGGCATTTAATGTTTGATTTCATAATAATTGTGCTATGATTATTATACTAGTAATACAACATAGCAAAGTCATAAATCACATAATAGTCACAGTCATAATCAAAGAATAATTTGTTATTATTTCAAACTTTCTAAAGGGTGTTGTGAAAAGTACGGTTTTTGACATATTACAGTGTACTCGCAAATGAGCGATCTGTTCTCTATAGTGTCAACTAGCGACCTACCTACGCCCACATTCCAGCTTTAACAAGATGACAGTGTAATTTTTTGTATTATGGAAGAATACATGTCATTAATATTTCGCGTGACGTTAACTAGTTGACTGGAGTCATGTAAAATATAATGTGACATATGGATTTTTAATGTATACTTAGAGGTACTTAGAGGTTCGGCGTGAAATTTAAATACCTCAGTGTTTAAATTTATAATAATGTCTATCTAATATCGTTCATTACTTAGCTTATATTAAAAAGACACATTTCAATAAAGAATGAATGAATGAATACGCGAATGAATGAATTAAACCTGTGGCCTTGTATTTCATGCCATCTGTACTAATATGAGATCGTTAAAAATCGCACGTAATGATGTTCATATTGCTGACTACCATTAGAGACAAATCATTATTTGGGACATACTACACATACATATTATGTACATACATATATACACAATTATACAACACACGTACATATATTTAGATTACAATGTATATCTAAAATATTTTATAGTTATTTCGGAAACCTAAAATACCTATTTAACTAAAATGATGTAGGCTTGTAATTTATAGGCGACAATTTGCGTTGCTGCTGCAGGCCGGGGACGTGCGTCAAATGCCGCTTTCTATAGCAAATTTCATTAGGAGCCATTGTGCCCGCCGCCAGCCCGTTAGACATTGCAACATTCACAGCTTTGTACTCACGGCACTCAGTATTGCAATAGCATTAACATGCAGTTTAATACATTCACCATCTCCGTCAACCCTTGTCGTTCTACTATTGGATAATTATGAGCCTGCTCTCAGGATGAGAAGGGTTAAAGTAACAAAGTGCTACGCTGGTTAAAGTTTAGTAGATTTCTATAGATACTATACAGAACTCAGATATGTAGGTAGCACAATATGATGTTTTTCATTACTTTTACAGCAAGTGATGTTGTTGATATTACATTATCACGCCCGGTCCCTTACGCGGTAGGCAAGGAACATCGAGTACCAGATATCTTCAATCTTACTAGCGAAGGTAGGTACTTCTAAATTAATCACTCTCGTGACACAATATGGTATGTTTTCGATCTTAAAACCCAGATTTGAACCCTGGACACCCGGAGTGAAAGACCAAAATCTAAACCATTAGGCCATTCACTGCTTGTGACTAAATTCAATGCATTATAAATTCCATTCAATCATACCGCGCTTAATCCAAGTCTACTAGTAACTAATACTCAATCAAATATTCAGTTTGATTACGTTGTCACATAAACGCCAAATTGATGTCGGCGAACGTATAAAGGTGGTTACAGACTTAACTATAATATACATATTATAAAAAAGTATATTACGTTATATAAGATACATACATAAAACTTTTTTCGTAGGCACCGCAGCATATTGTATGTAATTGTAATTGTAACTTAAGATTGTAAAGAAATAAAGATTTATTATTATTATTATTATTATATTACTAAAGAATATACAAATTAATGACTGCCTCGTTGGTCTAGTGGTTGCAAAGCGCGATTTTATATCAAAAGGTCCTGAGTTCGAATCCCGAATCGGGTAGGTACTATTAGATATTACTAACTTAGACTTTCTAGTAGAAATTTCGAGTGGCGACTTGGAGTTTTAATTTGTACGTGATGTATGGAAATAGGCTCATTCTCTAATCCACGCAACGTGTTACATAACTGTTGAAATATAGAAGTACACTTCAGTGCCCACCCTTTTGGGGAAATATACGCATGATGTCATATTACAGCTCCGTCTGTGACGACCTCAATGGATTACAGGATAGACACTTTGTCAGTCACAATATGTGCGAACGAGGTACGACAAGACTCGTAAATCACAGTAATAAAGAGCGGTAGCGGAGCGGTACAGTTGAACACGCTATGGCGACAACGGACTTCTTTTTGCGCTCGAAACCAATCTGAGCTTTAAACGAACTTGAAGTTGAAATGTTTTCAGAACTATTTTCTCCATGATAGGATTTCAGTGTTTCAACATGAAAATGTTTTTGGACTGCCATTGTGACACTCATGTTAGTAAAATATGAGTTACGTAATGTGTAATCGAAATATTTCACCCGATTTTGTTATTTGCAAGTATTTCTTCAGTCTCAGTTTTTCAGTCGCCTGCTCACCATTGCGTTAGTTTCTACACATGTGACTTGTCTAAAAATGTTTATTAATTATTTATTAAAGCACTCCGACCGTGTCGCCTGCCCCATAGGGGACGTGGCGTGAGGATAGTTATGTATGTACTCGTACATATATATTTACGCATCTTGGCAATCCATTAATAGCATAAACTACATCCAATTGCCAAACATGAGTTGGCTTCCTTGCAGCAACGTTTGTATCATTTAATAGACATAATATAGATTTAGATTTATTAGCTTTTACTTTGAAAACCATTACTTTGTCGTTGCAGCACTTTTTAAACGCCAACGTTCAGAACGAAACTGTCTTAGAAATGGAAGAAGGTCGACAACTGGAACACAACCACGTTGGCCCAGTTTTAGTTAGTGGACACCCACGATAATATTTCTAGCTAATAGTATAAACTAAAGTCTTTAAAGTAATCTAAATATCTATTATTTAGTGCTAGTAATCTTTTAAAAAACCCGCGATGCTTAAACATCGTTGTGAAAATCATCCTACACTTCCCTGCATGCCCTGGCTGTTTTCTTGCATAATAATATGGTAAGCATAATAATCTTGAACAGTTTTAGGAAACAGGTAGTAGATATAGTTTTTATCCCAAAAACACGCGGACTCGTGACTTGTGGCGAATTTTCCTATATTTAAGTCTCTATGGGTCCAAGTTCTAAATCGCAAACTGTTGAATCAGTAGTAAAATGTTACATTACATGTTGGTTGGAGTAATACGTTACATTACATATATATATCGAATATCGACAGTGTACTACACTCGTATGCCTATCCCTCTGGGAAAAGACAGGCGTGACGTTATGTTAAAAAGACGAAAATAGCATAATCAATAGCATTTGGAAACACTGTCAACACCAACGTTTCGAATTGCCAATTTTTGCTGGCATTTGTGGCATTTGGCTGGACGGAGCGAAGAGTGGTGACAGCGATTTGTTTCGGATTCCTCTCACGGTTTCTCTTTTGTTTGCTACAATAGTATTTTTGTTACAATCGAAATAAGCGTTCCTTAACCTTGTGATACATCAAAGTTCATCCATTGTCCATGTTTTGTTTACATTCTGTAGCCTCAAAGCCAAGGCTATATTGAGATAGTTTTAGTGTCATGACCACGCCTATTGCTTCTCAAAAACACTGTAGTGCTCACGGTCGGAGTGTGCTTGGTTTTATTTGTAAGTCCATAGCTGTCACTTTGACAATTACTGTCTACTTTAGAAGACCAAACGTTAAATGTCTCGTATTTATCTCTTGGACAATAAATGTATGAATAAATACGTCACAGGAGAGTGGAAAGTATATTTTCCTATAACACGTTCCCATTACTGTATAATATACTATTTTGTTGATCCATTGATTAGTTGGGACATATTTATTTATTGAAATATTTTTGATGTATTCATCTTAACCGAGCAATATCAAAAAGTGAATACTTTTCCATCAGGTCAGTCAAGATACTCGTAGTCCGTAAGATTAAGGCCAAAAAAATTTAGGTATTTTGCATACTTGGTAGTTAAATTTCATACTTGCTTGGTAAATTCAACACTGGGTGCTTATGTTTCACACTTGGTGGGTAAATTCCATGCTTGATGTGCAAATTCAACTATTATTACAATGTACAATACTTTTTTAAATATCATATTTGTGAATAAATCATGCATTTTTTAGTTATAATATCGCTATTTAGAAAAAGGGTAGCAAATATATTAAAATTCACGATTTAGCCTATATTTCTATAAAACAGATGTAGCGCAACTGATACAGCCCTAGAAGATTAAATGCTCCAAAAAAATTTGCGGTATATTTTTTGCTACCGTTACAACGCAACATTGTGTAAACTCCAATATCGTAGACCGCAACGACAATACGCTCGGCATGAAAACAATGGAACGAGAAAACAACTGATGTTTCTGCTGTCCGTACAAACCGGCCGTGATCTAATACAGGGGTCGTAAAGTTGCGGCTGACGCTATAAAATGCAAAACATTTTTCTGTCTTGTTCAGTCACTTGTGTTTAAACATATTTGTGTTTATATCGATAGATGTTGGCAATCAAAACCATTTAATCGTTGGAAATATTTCATAACAACGTCGCGGCCCTGATGTCTCCAGTGACAAAATTATATAAATACTGTTACGCATTGTTGACATAAAAAAATAGAAGAATATATGAGAAAGACTTGCTTAAATTACGTGGTCATAGTACTCCCTGCATATTTACGACATGGATCACGACTAAGTTCTCAACTAAGATTACTTATACATGTATTTTTGCCCGTTACGTATAAATTGTCCTCAATATATACAGCAATATGTATAATATTATACACGCAAGAACATTTTGTAACTATTCGTTACGTGATAAAAAACCATGAAGCTTACAGCTATGGTGTCTTTTAACGAGTAACGTAAAAACGTAAAGTAAGTAACAAGTTTTGTTAACAAACAGTATTAAATGACTCGTCATACAGAAGATTATATGTTTTTTTTCCCATTTAACTTACGTACGTACGTTATCGGGATGGCCCCACTAGTTTCGGACCTATACGAGATCCTTCTTCATGAGTTCTCGCCATTGCAGCGAGACTGGCAGTCTCCGCCGCAACGGAAAAAACAAACGTGAATTAAGACGATACATATGTGTGTATATAATCATGTAACGAATCAAGAAAATCGAATTCCCGTGGTTGATTTATTGGAAGGTCGAAAAAGATTTGATAACAAATAACTATGAATTTAAACTAAAAGTGTTGGCACGCGATAGTGTCATATTTATTTTATCGGCGGAGTAAACGCAGAGGAGCGAGTTTAAGAAGCATTTCATTAGGGTATTTAGGCGTCGCCATAAAGTTGATCTGTTATACCGCGAGGTTCGGTCCGCGATAAAATGACTTTAACGGCCCGGAAGCGGTATAGTACTCGCTGTTGGCGAATCATTTGCCCCACACCTGTATTATTTTATTACGTCACGCCTGAATTTCTCCGAAGAGGTAGGTAAGAATGCAGCACTCCCGCGTTGTACCATTTGTGTTATACGTTTTATAGAATAGGTGACCTGCGCCAGTTTTTCGACTTAATGTTGTACTGTGAGAATTTAAAAAAAAAAATTAAAATATTTACTGGTAAAGTTCGAAGCGGGTAGTAAAGGAGACCTTGACTCGCCTGTTTTGGCCAAAGAAGTTAGGTACTGGCTGACGGTGGAGTTAGAAGTCTTCGAAACAGAGTTATTAATATAGATGAAGCAAGTAAAGCCGCTCATTGCTGTCTGTCTATCCTTTATCAAACCTGTCGTGACGATAAAATATACAATTTAAACATTTAGATATACAATAATAAATCTTTTATTGACAACAAATAGCCATTATTTTTCATTAATTAATTGAATAACACTAAAACAAAAATGCAATAAAATGCACAACACGACGAAGCCCATTTAGGTTAGGATGTTGTTAAACATACTGTATGCAAAGCTCACATTACCGAGCAGATTGCAAGACACAAGTAAAATTGTATTTATACGAGTATGAATAGAAACTCGAGGACAATGTACCCATTTACATGCACAGCTATGACTGAAGATATTTCTGCTGCATTAATACATGTAATAACTTGCACTTTAACGGAATTTAAAGTTTTTCTTAAATTAAACACACATCCTATATATATACTACACTCCTCTGCCTATCCTTCAGAGATTTGGCATGATATTCTGTTTATACATTGTACTAAACTCTAACCGTTTTGGTATACCGTTTCAGTCGAGTCCACAGGTTATGCAAATTGTTTCATCGTCCGAATTTCTAACTTAATTTTAAGCAGTACTATGAAATAAATTTCCCTAAATTGCGTTTTAAGTTTATTAATATGTACCTTCGATGCAGAGGATATTGGAAAACTTTGGAGGCTGGTCACAGAATCAAGGTAAGGGGGAACAGGTGTGGCTACTTGGAATATTAAAAAACATCTCTGCTTATTGAAATGGTTAATTTAAATTCGTTATTTATCTATAAGAAAAGTAATAACACTTTTCTATATAATAGGCTAAGTTATGTAACCATTTCGGATTTTTTTCTACCCAAAGACTCTCATCGCGTAAATCTCGATCTCAATAAAATTAAATTTTATACTAAATGTACTAGATTATATAAAGACATTAAATTATACGAAATCAATATTTTCAACTTACTCTCCTTTTGTACGATCTTCCCAAGAACAATGGTCTACAGAAACGCCCGCTATCGCCACAATCAATGGCATTATTTTATCGTCACGTCATATCCTTTAGGGGTTAAGGAGAGGGTACCGAGCGCCAAATATATCTATTTCTAGATCTGACGTGCCCATAATGCATTCGTGCTCAAACACGCGCAAAATTTCAATGAGAAATATTGTAATAAAGTCATGAGATTTAAATGTTTCGTGAGTATACACATGATTTTATGTGTACCGGCTGAACTCATATACTTTATTCGGGATGGCCCGACTAGTTCCGACTGTACGAGGTCCTTCATCATGAGCTCCCGCCGTTTGTAGCGCGGTGGCGGCCCGTGTCCGCCGCGACCTCGCTGCTAACGTACGTGAGTTAAGCCGGTACATATATAATCTTGAGTTTTAGAGTTATTTATTCTATAAGAATGTGACACATTCAATATAATGTTGATGGGAATGAATGATTATCTGCAAATAGGCACAATAAGTTTAACATATTGAACATATCAACACACAATTTACTTAAGGCAAGAAATCTCTTAAGCATAAGAGATGAGAATTACTTTTGCATTCGTAATTTAAAAGAAAATTTTATTTTAAACGAATTACTCGTAAACTTTTTGGATGCTGCGTACATTGTTTTATAACGTGTGGCATCATCGTCATCAAACTATTTATTTTTCCATTGATTTGAACAGAGTCGCCTTTCAGAAATAAAAAGTGGGGACCATAGATTATCAAATTGGGCAAGTAAGGATTAGGAGATTTCACAAATCTTAACGCAAGTAATTCATATAAACAAACGTAATAACGTAACATCACGCCTGTAATCCCCGAAGGGGTAGGCAGAGGGGTGTACCACACCCCCACGTTTCACCAGTTACGTTTAAGTCCCA
>DWME01007377.1:0-12681 GCA_018244795.1 Parelbella ahira ahira
CATGACTGGTGAAACGTGGGAGTGTTCTACATTCCTCTGCCTACCCCTTCGGTAATTACAGGCGTGATGATACGTTATATATATTAATAAATTTGAAGACGAACTTTATTTAACTGTTTGTAATTATTTTTGCACAATAGCACAATATTCGACCGTTCGCAATATTCTCATATAAAATGCTTATTCCTGATGATAAGACCTTAAAAATTCACTAGGACGAATATTCTTTCTAATTATCGTCAATAATTTACGAGCTTATTTTTGAATATATTTATGCTGATACGTATTATATTTGATTATGGTCATATTCCTTCAAATATGACTATAGATTTTGTTGCCTAAAACATTGTAGTAATATAGTGTATTCAATAGAAACTTCTAGAAAGTTCACATTCGTTACGAGCATTCGTGTATAAGGAGGGGGTGGGGATTACAGGGAAGAGGTGGGGTGGTATGTTTTAATCGGGCCTTTTACAGTGGGCCCAAGCGTATAAAGAACTATTTAATAATTGTTAAAGCTTAAACATATTATAATTTACAAAGTGACCACAGAGATAGTCAAAGGTGGAGTTATAATATACATAGACTGTTATACTAAGTCATAAAATATATCATAGCTAACTACCAGACGCTAGCTATGCTATAATATATATCTCTGCGGCCACTATCTGCGCAGTATCGCCTCGCTATACCGAGCTATATCTCGCTATATCTGTCCATATGTCGACGGCGCGAGAGATATGCTATGTACATGATATCTCCCTGTGCGGTCACTATATTGCAATATATCAGCACATGCCCTGCTGTCATATATATATGTATATAATAAAATATTATAGCTCCGTCTGAGACGACCTTGATGAAAATGCTTTTCGTAGTTTTGTTTGTATATAATTATAATAGTTTTGAACAATGTCGCTGGTGATTATGAATTTTCGACAAAAGTTGTTTTGTTATAGTTTTTCTCATCATTTATTGTATAATATATTTTTTGCATAATAACTCAATAAATATTGTAAACAAGTCTTTGTTCTTCGATTGTTACCAATCGTTTCCGATATGTTTTTGTCGGTCGATCGGTGTGCGAATGTGGCGCCCTCATCTCTTTTTGTACCGCCTAACCTCGTTTATATTCCTTCCTTCCGACCGTTTTATCATTTTTATCATTCCGTTGTTGGGACACCCTAAACTTCTATGTTTTATTTGGAAAAATTCTCTAAGGCGTGTGATTTCTGCTTAACAGACTATGTAGCTTTAACCCTCTCATTATGAGTGGAGACCCATGTTCCAACAGTGGAATGATAAAAGGGTCGGAAAAAATTCCGTAAATCACTCACTACTTATCTTCTTCATTTAGGTTATTTCTATGGCAACATCAACGTCATCATCATCATAATGATCATCATCATCATCAGAATGATCATCATCATCATCATCAACCTACTCCCGTCCACTGCTGGACACAGGCCTCTCTAACGGCACGCCACTGAGCTCGATCTTCAGCTCGCCCCAGTCAACCACTGCCAGCCACTTTGCGTATATTGCGTATTGCCACCTGGCTGGAGGGGACTCCTTTGCTATGACGACACTAAAACACAATTACTTTTCATATTCGTACGATTCAGCCTTTTCAAATGTTGTCTAACACATGTAAGTGTATCACTATAAAAATTAAGTACGTATGTATGTATATAACTACAAGTTAATTTACTAGACCATTAAATCTAATAGTTACGTTCATTGGTCTTTAATGTACCATTGATTGACACTAACCTAATCTCATTGTGAGTGCGTAACTGGAGATAGTGTTGACGATTATGTATGTTGTCGATGATGATGTACGTTGATGATGATGAAGTGGGTCGACGATGAAGCCGAAACATTATGCCCTTTTCTCTGAACACCTGTCTAAACAATATGATAAGCTTTACGAGCAGCAACATTGAACTTTTACAACAATTAATAAACAAAATGTGCAACACGTCTGTCTACATTCAACGACTTGGACGCGTCGGTAATCACCCCGAGAATAGCTCGAGTCGATGTGTCGCCGCCGTCGGCTGGTTAAACGGTGAGATATGAAAAATAGAGGTCGTCGCACACGCAGCTATAATATGCTGTATCATAGCGAAGCATATTATAATATATTACAGTATATTGTCCATAGCCACGGTCGAGTGTATGAACACGGAGCTGTCATATATATCATGATATAATATTATGATATGTTTTTTATTATGTTTTTGACTGCTTCGTTTGGTCGAAATGTTTGCACAGCGCGAGTGCTAACCGACAGGTAACTCAAATCCCAGGTCGGGTAGTATTGAATTTTTCTAACTAGGATTTTCTACTAGTTACCCGAAACTCGGACTCGGAACCTGGATCTGTGCTCGGTGTATGGCAATAGGACGTAAACGTGATTAATACACCGTGAGAGTGTACTAAACTCCTCTACCTACCCCTCTTGGGAGTTAGAGGCGTGATGTGACAGTTTTTTAATATAATAGCGTAGTGTACACAGTGTGTACATAGCGTAGTGTGTATTATAGCTCCGTGAGTACCGACTTTGTGGGGCTGTTTATGTTGTATTGTACACGTGGTGCGACGCGTTGACGTTTTGTGCCCAGTTCGTTCCGGGCCGACGTTTATTTTGTCGACTGGGCCGTGTTTTTTTTTTATTTTTGTTGATTCTACGTTCTTGTCGCGGCGATTGTTCATGTTTTATTATTATATCTTCAAATTCAAGTCCCTCGGGGGGTCAGAGCAGAGAGAATGTGCTTCTTCCACCTTCGCGTCACTCTTCGTACACGCGTGTGATGTCGGACATTTGTGACTCCCCCTCCACCAGTGGCCTTAAACGTTTATGTACGTCTTTATCATGCCTTTGATGTTGCCTCACTGCCTCGTTTGTTGAGTGGTTGCAAGCACGATTTCTTGTCAAGAGGTCCTGGTTCGAAGCCTGGGTCGGGTACTATAGAATTTTCAAACTTAGATTTCCCAGTAGTGGCTCGGAGTCAGGATCTGTGCTGGGTGTATGGCAATAGGCTCACCATCTATTCCATAGCGAGAGGTAACCGAAACTGGCGAAACGTGGGAGTGTACTACACTCCGCTGGTATATCTATCCGGGATTACACGCGTGATGTTACGTATTTTTTACGCACGATCCCGCCTATCCCGTAGAAAACATGGCGTGAACATGTGCGTATATATGTACATCATCTTCATCAGTTTAGACGTCCACTGCTCAACTAGTCCTCCACTACTCGGCGCCATTCCATCCGGGCCTGGGCCTTCCGAATCCAGAGCGTCCCGTTGTCTGGTGATGGTCGTCAGACTATCTGGTAGGCGGGCGACGTAAGCTCCTTTTATCGTTTATACACTAAAGGGTAAACAAATAAACAAGCGATGTTTGGTAGTGCGCGACGCGTCCAAAGCGACGCTTCATCAATATTGAACGCGGCCGGCGGCTAACGTCTTCGCGTCGAGCGTTGCGACACTGTGAGCGCGCGTTGCGTAAGTCTCGTGCGCGGTGTGCGTTCGGGCGGGGACATGTTGGCGAGCGGTTAGCGGGGAGGCGGTATCGCTCATTTGCGACTAGCGTATAATATCTCAAA
Source organism: Parelbella ahira ahira (assembly GCA_018244795.1). Taxonomy (NCBI): domain Eukaryota; kingdom Metazoa; phylum Arthropoda; class Insecta; order Lepidoptera; family Hesperiidae; genus Parelbella; species Parelbella ahira. The sequence goes on from DWME01007377.1 coordinate 3,617, forward strand.
AACACTATCTTTCAGACCACCGCTCAATAAGATCGAAACCATAATTACTCGAGGAGGAGGACGGTGGCCGTAAAAAGGGGTAGAAAATAAAAAAAAAGGTATTCATCTGATATTCATAGGGAATGTTAATTGAACTCAAAAAAGTGTCCTATTGGAATGACTGACGATTTGGATGCGAGAAAAAGTAACGACCGATTTTTCAGTGTAAAAAAATGTGACCTTGAATTACTGGAGCGCGTCAGATTTTTATACACACTGTTCAACAATGAGGTCCCAAATGATGAGATGAGAGAAGATTATTATTTTACAATTACTAATTCCCTGATTACCATAATAATAGTAATCTTGGAACATCTCCACACAGCTCCCTGATCCCGCAGTAAGCATCAAGAGAGCTTGTCCTACGGTAACCGGACGGCTGGTAAACTATATACGTTTATAGAAATATATGCTTATACATATGTAAATATATATTTTTACACTACGACATAGAACAAATAATTGTGTTCATCGAATAATTATTCACCTGGGTGGAAATCGAACCCACGACCCCAGGTGCAACTGTCAGGTTCAATAAAAGCTGCACTAAATGATCAGTCATACCCTAGTATTGGGTCTATAGCATTTACAATTAGATGGAGGTGTCCAAGTTGCACCAGCATATTATTATTATTATTCGAGTTCAAGATGTCGATAAATGTGACGTCAATGTGTTTCGAGAGGATTCACATTAGTGACGATTTAGCGGGCAGCGGAGCGGACGGCGATATTATAATGCGTTTTGTTGTTTCATCATCATTTAACTCATCTAATACCGAAGGTGGCAATATCCAATGTTAAATTTCGTAAAAAATTATAAATTAATATATTACGAGAAATATGTGTACCTACATACTATTGTAAGGATATTTTTATAGCGTATACGAGTATTAACAACATTTTGAATGGCTACGGCTGTGGGATATCGCTGGGTCTGCAGCTAACGGTATATTTAACATTGATTTGTTTGTGGGATACTGCCGTATGCGTCACCTCATGTGTCGCTCTACAGAAGCTATTGATCCCAAAGCAGATTGATCCCAAAATATATCATATTCTCAAAATATAGCCTATTATATATATAGCCTATAGCAATAACGTAGTGTTTTAGAACTCATGTTTCTCCTCCGGGCGTCACGGATTCGTTGGAATGATTAGTACTCGGACAGTAAACAGAAAGTGAAAAACAACATACACTGAACAACGGGCAATCAACCAAGTGCTCATAGAACGCGATCCATAGCAATGATTCAAAACACTCATTCACAACAACATGCTGTGCAGCACAGACCAACAGCCGGCTGGTCGTCGAACGCAATCCACGCCCAAACTATTCAGAGCATTGAATCACAACCACATGTACTGAACAACAGGATAACAGCCAACAATACTAATATATTGTAATCGCTCACAAACCACCGTCCGCTAGTAAGCAATCATCTCATGGCACTGTGCAGTACGCCTCGGCCGCTACGGGCGCGGGGTCGCCGACCGCGCTCTGTGTCACGTCACACAGCCGAGTGGCGGGAACGAGACTTGCACAGATTATATATACACCTACAGACTATATATTTATTTATTCTTTATCATTGACATCAAAGGGCGGACTCAATGCCTATTGGCATTTTCGACCAGTCAACCCAGCTGATGATGAAGAGTTGTGGTAGGGCACCTTACCTTAATTTAAAAATACAACATATGTTTATATAGATCTGTACCTACTTATACATGTAATATATTATATGTTTCGCCAAACGCGACTTACACAGATTATCGTTTATAATAGTCATAGAATGATATGATTTCAAACTCTGAACTGTTTCCTGAAAGATTGTGTTTTTGAGATATTACACTCCAAGGCCAGGTGAGCGATATATGCCTCTATCTACTGATTATATATGATACATGTGTGTTTGCGTTATTGTGTTGTTTGCGGCTTTATCGGTTGGTTGTTATCGATCGGCCCGTTGGTACAGTGGTTAACGATGCGCCGCGGGGACGCTTGGTCCGATTCCCATCCAGAATTAATGTTTCTGTGATGAGCACAAGTGTTTGGTCTGCGGCCTCTGCGCCTGCGTGTAATAATATATATATGAGTATATATGTACATAGCGCCCCACACGAGACTGGCACACATTGTATTTACCTACTTACCTATACAGATTTTATGTGTTGGTAGTGCTTGCGTTTTGTTCTTATTTTTGTTTGCGGCCTGTTTATGATCGTTTGTTTATTTAGTGAAATTGGTTAAATGAATTCGTTAAACGGGTCACCATCTATTGTATTATGGGACGATTAACTTAAATAAGCAGTGGTAGCCTAGTGGTTAAGAATTCAGCCTCTCACTCCGGGGGTGCTGGGTTCAAATCCATGGCGCGCGGCTCTTTACAAAAGTGCGTTTTAAGTTTAAATATCACCTGCTAACGATGAAGGAAAACGTGAGGAACTCTGCACACTTTAGAATTTACAAAAAAAAATATTTTATAACATGTGTGAAGTCTGCCATCCCGGACTTGGCCAGCGCGGCAGATTATGGCCTTAACCCTCTCAATATGAGAGGAGACCCATATTCCGACAGTGAAATGACAAATGAGTCGATTATTTTTTTTTAACTTAAATGGTGAAAAACTACCTTTCCTCTTCATTGAAAGTGAGGCGTGATGTTGTCATTATTAACCATTGTTTGCACTCGTATGTCTCAGCACATGCGACATCACAAATTTTACATTTGATATTATGTATACATTCTATTCTTTTCTGAATACTGGCACGTATCTGTTTCTGGGCGACATGGGTAGTTGGAGCAAAAGTTTACAAAATGAAAAGTCATATTAAAATATGATTGGCATATAACAATTACTATTTGAAACAGAAAAGAATAGAAGCGCCCACTGCCGTGGGTGGACAGCTGAGCATTACCCACGACTGCTGGTTTCAAACAAACATACATATGTAGATATGTAGACACACATACACTTTTTCTTGTGTAGTTCGGTGGCCGTGAGAACATGAACAAGATATCGAAAATAATTAAACAATAACAGGAATTATAAAAAAACAACTAAAATATTAATAAAAATGTTATTAAAAACAGAATGCATTGGTGGTCTTTAAAGGTAAAGCGAAACAGGGAAGTTTAAAATCTTTGTGGATTTCGTGCGTATTTACGTGTTTATGAGAAGAGATGCATTTATTTGTCCGACTTAACCCAGTCGAACCTCTGATCCGCAGCGCAAGTCGGAGCCGGTGATCCTGGAGTACTTCGAGCACGGGGACACGAACGCGGCCGCCGAGGACTTCCTCGAGTTCGTTACTCCCAACAGGAGTCACTTGGTGTGTATGATGATGTCAGACTGCCTTTAGATAGAGGTCTCAGTGGCAGTGATCAACTGTAGACTTGACCCTTGGCTCTGCCTTGCTCCTTCATTCGCCTTCCTCATATCTCATTCGCCCCTACCCCAAACACCTCCTTCTCTAGATTTCCTCTTTCCTTCCCTCCCCTGCTCTTACCTGCCCTACCTCCTCTCTTACCTTCCCTCAGCTTTCCGTCTTCCCGCGAGCTTACGCTGTACACGGTGGATTAGTTCAGGCAATAGTTGCTTAAAAAAAAACTAATAAAGACCTAATTTATTTGCTAACATACATGTGAAAGTTTCACAGAAACAAAATGTCGACGATGATGGTACTGATGATGATGATCTTAACGACGTGTTATATATTGTGCCGTCCACCAGGTGTGTGAGACGATAGTGGAGATCGCGCTGGACCACAAGCCGTCCCACTGCGAGATGGCCTCCGTGCTCATCTCGGACCTGTACGGCAGGGTGTTCTCCGCGAAGGACATCGGCTACGGTACGTGCTGGCTGATGCTGCCCAACCAGGCCAAGAGTAGCCGGGGAAGAGTCGCTACACGATATGCTTGGCTGTTTTGCTGGGTCGAGTGGTTGTAACCGTGGCTGTTGATGGGGAGATCCTGGGTTCGATTCCCGGGTAGGGTACTATCGGATTTTACTAAAATAGACTTCCCAGTAATAGCTCAGACTGTGGATCGGTGCCCGGAGTATGGCTATAGTCTGACCAAGTGTACCACTGGGACGTAAACGTAACTGGTGCATCGTGGCATTGTAGTGCTTTCCTTTGCCTGCGAGAATACAGGCGTGATTTTATACTTAATCACAGTTTATAAACTCCCTTGCGATTGGCGACTTTTCTTAAAGATTGTTCTCAGTTAATACTATTTAAAAAAATTCACAGGCTTTCTTTTTTTCTAAAGAATCTCTTGGACTCAGTGTCGTTATCTAATGTGTGTGTGGTTTCTCTATAAGACCTCTGGATGTTATCCGATGTGTGCGCGCGCAGCGTTCGAGCGCCTGCTGGAGAAACTGCCGGACCTGGTGCTGGACACGCCGGACGCGGCCGTGCTGCTGTCCAACTTCATCGCGCGCTGCGTGGCCGACGACTGCCTGCCGCCGCGCTTCGTGCAGACGTGCGCCGCCACCGAGCTGCACGCGCACGCCAGGTGACCGTTATAATGCTGTGCACTGGTAGTGTCTATCAGGTAGTGGGACTTATTAAAGCTACATTTGAAGAACTGTGTGGATGTGTGTGTAGAACTGTGTATCTTAAATCCAGTAAGTTTCTATTATTTACTGATGAATGTATTGTGATAAATGTATGTATGATGTTCCAGACAAGCGATCCACAGGGCGGAGACACTGTTGTCAATGAAGCAGGGTCTCGTCAGACTGGACAACATATGGGGTGTGGGCGGCGGGATCAGGTGAGACACTCTCTTATACTATCCACTCATTGAATGTAACATCACGCCTGTATTCTCCGAATGGGTAGGCAGAGGAGTGTATTACACTCCAACATCTCACCAGTTATGTTTTATTCCTATGGTGGATTGTCTATTGCCATACACTGGGCATAGATCCTTCACATCGGGTGTAGGGTCCTTTATAAATCCACATTTGGAGATGTCCCAGGATATTATTATTATTATTTGTTGTTTTCCACCCGCAGGCCGGTGAAGTCGCTGATCAGACAGATCCAGCTGCTGCTGAAGGAGTATCTGACGTCCGGCGATCTCGCTGAGGCGATGCGCTGCGTGCGCGAGCTGGAGGTGCCGCACTTCCACCACGAGCTCGTCTATGAGGTGATCACCAGCTGCTTTCCATCTTCTAAGACAAGAGTTAGATTGTTATAGTTCCTTCATAAGGTGTTATGTTATACAGGCACTCTCTACATACATTCAAGTTCTCGTTTATGCTTGTCCAAGAGAGTGTGAAACATGGAAGCATGTCAGCTGTCATGCAAGGATAGAGATATTTAGTACTTAGTACACCCTGCCTACCCTGTAAGGGTCCTGGAGAGGTGTTATTATTACAATAATATTACCAATGCTCTCTTCCAGACTGTGTTATTAGCCGTAGAAGCGATAAATACAAGCGTGGAGGAGCAGCTGTGCACGTTCCTGGCGGAGCTGAGGCGGTGTGTCATCGTCACACCCGACCAGATGGATAGAGTGAGTTGAGATTGACATACTAAGACACAAAAAGAGAGGAGGAAAGTAAAAGCTGCTGCTGTAGTGATCTTATACCAGCATTTGTGTCCATCACATTGTTATTATTACACGATGATGAAGTAGGTGTGTATAGAGGCTATATACGTGTGGCAGGGATTCCTGCGCGTGCTGGAGGACATGTCGGACATCGTGCTGGACGTGCCGCTCGCCTACATCATGCTCGACCGCTTCGTGGAGCGCGTCGCGCGCCGCTTCCGCCTCGGCGACGCCGTGCTGCAGCGCATGCCCACGCGGTACGTCCGCACTCCGCACACCTACACAGCCGCGCACACATATTCAACATTATTTATTGCGTACTAAATATATAACAGATGCGCTCATACATAGGCGCGCACACAGACTCACAAATACACATGCTCCCACACATACGCACACGTAGGCGCGTGCTAACCCACACACAGTGAGACATGAGCGCGATACACTAAATGTAGTATATATAGAATATATGGTACACATACACAGCGAGAGAGAGAGAACGTTGCAATAAGTGAATGAGACTAAAACAATATTTGTGCGTACTAGTAGCGATTCAGAATGCGAGAGAATCTTAAATATATTTTATTAAGGCGCCTTTAAAATTCAAATATTTTCTGTCATTTCCAGGGGGCGCAAGCGCTTCGTGTCCGAAGGTGACGGCGGCGCGATCAAAGACCATGCGCTCAAGCTGCGCGAGTAGACACACACACACTGACATACACACACGCGAAGATACTACATATAGATAAGGCTTTATTAATATATTCCATTCCCGAACGCCACGACATGGGATTATTTGCATTTAAATGATGGACTCCCTCCTCCCTCCACTCTCTCCACAAAGCAGACGTCGCCTTTGGATTTTTTAACCTACTACCATCACCACAAAGACTACAACTATACATATATACATATAATATTATTTAGGATTGATTATTTCGTTAACCGCGCCGTGAAACTGGCATGCCACAAGTCAAATTTGAGAATGTGATAGTTTTTGAGTCAAAGACAAAGTATCGAAAAATGTGCTATAATTAATCTGTCTAATGCTGTACAGTTGACAATATTAATATGACTATAACAATGAAACTGACAAGCGAAGTAATAGTGGCAACTTGCGGAAGTGTTGCGTTGGCAACATTCGTTTCAAAGCCAATTTGGGCAACATCAATGTGGCGATTCAGAAACCGTGAGCTGCCATCTGTTGCCGTATGAAATAAACTTGACAAATACACATCGCTCATTTGCGACTAGAGTATGGTGTCTCAAAAACAGAAAACAGTTCAGAAACCTTGAAATCGTGATTATTCTGTAACTATTCTAATAGTTATACATCATAAATAGTCATATAATATTAAATTAGTCATACAATAATCATGATGTCAACTTTCTCAACTGTTTTCTGAAAAATATTGTTTTTGAGATATTGCACTAGTCGCAAATGAGCATTGTCACATTGATACACATACAGACAGTCAGTGTGAAACATTTTGACTATTGTTGGAGTGAGCATTTGAAAATTGTATTAATTGGAAATAAAATAAAGTTTTTCAATAATACAATAGTTTAAAGAGAAAACTGCCGACTAGTATGTTGAGAGAAAAAATAGATTTATTTTTGTAAGCTGTATTTTTTTATCTGTTTGCTGCAAGACATTGTACGCATGTGTATATCTTCACGCCAGGTCCCTAGCGAGGTAGGCTGAGAGCATCCAGTGGCAAATACCTCTATCCTTGCAGAGCTAACATGCTTCTTGTACTTTCGTCACTCTCTTCATATGTGCATGATAGTTGTACCGTGGGTCAACATTATCACGATGACGATGAAATGAATAATAATTAATATCTGTTAAAAGTTACTTTAATGGTCAGAAGTTAATGGTTTCATGTTTTAATGACATTTTAAAATGTGTATTGAAAATAAGCTTTGGAAAATGTATGAAAAAAATATGCTGTTCATTTGTAACACACGTGATATTTGTTTTATATTGCCCGTCTGTGTTTCTTGTAAGAGACATCACCTCGCCAGGTCCATTGTGGGGGTAGACAGAGAATAAACAATAGTATCACTCCTACGCTTCCGGGTGAGGAGTGTAGTACTCCCACTTTTTAACTGGTATGTTAACATTGAACCCCATTGAGTATGTGGTGAGCCTATTGCCATACGGCGGGCACAGACCCAGACTGCGAGCCACTAAGGGGACTTTCAACTTATGAATGATGACAGATGGCATCGAATGCCAAATATCTGACCCTCCAGACATGAAGTGCTAGTTCTAATCATCACTCTTCTAGGAGTTGTATTTAGATTTAAAGGTTTTCTTAAATATAATAATGGCCTCGTTGAAAGTAGCTTGCCGTGATTCGAATGCGGGATTCTGTTTTATCTACCCTTATTCAGAAACATCGCCAAAGCATTTTGTTTAAACTATATACATGACAAAAATGTACATGCATACCGTCACGCTGGTTATCCGTTGGGGTAGCTAGGGACTTAAGATCCTTTTAAATTGTAAAGAGTAATTGCGCGACAAAAGGTTGCTTGAACGCAGACACAAAACAATTGAAATGTGGGTGAAACAAAATAGAAGTTTCCCTCAGCAGTAAGGAAAATAGTGCTAAGAAAATGGACTTGTATGTTAATTATATGACAATGTAAACTTCAGCAAGCCTCGTATGTGTCGCTCGGGGTAAATACAGAGCTACCATCCCTCAATTGAGCTTCCTTTGAAGTAGATACCGGCAGGTTTAACAAATGTATATCGAAATGTGGATGAGAAAGGAAATACGTCCATGTTCTTCAATTGCTGTATTAATTTTCTCGTTTTATTTCAAATTGTCTTGTCCCATATAATATTTAATCAATTTGTGACATCGACACGAAAAAGGTTATAGTATAAAATCTGCCAGTTTTGTGTAACAATAGATAAACAAAATTAGCAAAAGTGAAAGTTCGTCAGTGAACAAGTGGCAGCACTGTCGCCTAGATGGCAGCACTAGCGTCTCTGTGACGTGTGTTGCCCATAGACAAGTCTCGTATTCGGTTCACGGCGAGCGCAGAGCTGGTGATAAATGGTCCGCAAGCGAATAAGAATGGTGTTCTAGAATATTCCCTAAAGTAAATGTTTAGTACAAAAAAGTAGAGAATTTGTAGCGTTTAACGGATGAACGATAAGCAAAATTATATAAATTGTTCTGGAATTAATGATATAAACATCGTGGCCCGTTACACTGTACGATCGGCACCGGAGCGGGTGTCGCTATCGGCAGTCAAAATGGCGTTTTTTTATCCAGATAGTGGTTTAATGTTTCTTTAAAACGTGTATTGACCTTTATTAGTGCTTGAAGAAATTTCATTTTACTTTATTTCCGATTCAATCCTTTTATCATTCCGTTGTTGGAACACTGGTCTCCTCTCAAAATGAGAGGAAGGCCGTTGTCCGCCACGCTGGCCACGTGCGGGT
>DWME01007378.1:0-12678 GCA_018244795.1 Parelbella ahira ahira
AAATTGGTTTTCTTTTTGGCCGCCGCGCCGCTGCCTCCACTGACGGGGTGCTGACTATTTTTTCCCCAGTTGTATTTCTTTTCACGTAGCTCTCTCGTTTTATGGGTCATACGACTATGTGCGACTATTTTTAATGGACGCGTACGAAGTTTTCATTTTTCACCCGGTGATAAATTGACTTCACGTTCACGATGGATGATCATCTTTTTGAAGCGAAGGCGTTGGATGCCGGCGAGCTTTTAATTTCTTTCTATTTCCAGTTGTAATTAGTTTACGTTCCTTCTCCATTTTACTTTATCGATGTTCGCCGTTGTTGATACGGAGTTGCTTGCGAGAAATGACATTAAAGTTGCATGATGTGGAACTTTTATCTTATTATGTGGTGCAAGATTAATAGTGACGTATAGCATCAATGGATAACGCCAGTTACTACAAATATAGTATGGACATAAACTAATTTTTAGATTAATAACATTAATATCACTAATTTTCCGCCTTTCTGTATATAAATGGATGGATAATACTCGTATTATGATACTTGTATATGTTATTATGATGCCTATGTAGAGCAAATTCGATCAATCCATTTACCACAATCACCTTTAAATGCACGGTAAAGATATTTGCTGTAGCGTTACAGAGACACGTAGCAGGTGCAATAACAAGTTTAAATTAGCTCTACATATACCTCTACGAAGACGCACGAAGAATATAACGTAGAGTCGGTTATTTATTAAAGTTCGCTTTACTTAAGAACTAACACTATGTATATCAGTTCAATCAACTTGTATGAAACCGATAACCTATAACGAAAACGTGTAGTTTAAAATAATTTGCCATTTTTCCTTTTGTATTAACAAAAAATTTTAACGCCACAATGTCTTAGCTATAAGGCATCGTCTGTTCTTTGAGACGTATAACATGACTAGTGACTTCCATACTACACTTCTCTGCCTATCACTTCGGGCTAATACGAGCGTGAATTACGTTACGATATTAAATTGCATTTTATGTAATTTTATGGTACTATTTTCTTATTCAAAGAAATCCTTACATTTCACGTGCTCCATACAAATTGTAATTCGGATCGATTCACATGCAGCACGTGGCGGCGCTGATGTACGTATGCGTCGGCGCTTCGCCCATCTTATTAAGTTAGTGCGAAGTGATTGGCCGTCGAGCCACTCGCCTGCTACGTGTCTGCACTCGTGATGCGTTAGTAGAGTTCTAATAAAGCGCTAACTATATCTCCTCTCAGATATGTTAGTAAAAATTCTGTTAAATATATTATAGAAAATGTTAGTAGATGTAACAATTATAGTTACGTTTTGACATCGCTTAATCTATCGTACTCCTCAATAATGACTGCTATAATGTTAACGATAACAGTAACATTATCACTACTTTTCATGACAGTATTGAATAAGCATTATTGTTTTTTTAACAATCATTGTTGCCGTAAATAATTATTTTATTAAGCATTTCCACTAAATTACGTTACACTTGCCTACCCCGTAAGGGACCCGATCTGAAGATATGTATGTATGTACGAATTTCAACTAAAAATATAAAGTAAGAAACATTACTTCTTAAAACTGCTGATACGTCTTGCCCGTTTGCCTACAAATCAGTTGTAACAAGCGACAGCTGCGAGCTCCCGGTAATAGGCATTAGCACACTAATGGCGACGGCGACGACTCTACATAAATCCCTGTCTAATTTGAGACATGTATGTATTAAGATAGCCGCTGTGGTTCAGGTGTGTTTATGTTGGATTTTCGATGGTATGTCTGTAAGTTAAGTAAGTAAGTCTGTAAGTGGTGTTCCCATCTCAGATGCTATGGACATAGCTTGGGAAGGGATTAATATTATGCAGGAAATTTGGGTAATAGAAATTGTTTTGCTTTTATTTTTTAATTTTTTGTATGTCAGGTACACATTTAGTACCTCATTTATACTTATATAGTAAACTGCTTCGTTGGTCGAGTGGATGCAAGCGCGACTGCTGAGCGACGTGTCCTGCGTTAGGGTGGTACTCGATTTTTCCAACTTGAGGGTTGGACTCTGGATGTATGTCCAATGTATGGTAAAAGTCTCACTCCTATCACCCCATCATGTGACATGTAATATAAGTTATAAATCGGGGGAGGTTACTACGCTCCACTGCCTACCTCTTCGGGCAGATACGGCTCTGATGTCACGTATTAGAAATTTGGTAAAAAAGTGTCAATACATTTTATGTATATCGATATCAATTTTTCTTTCACTGTATACTACCATTTTAAGAGCTGTAAAACTACTGTGTTCCTATCAAAATAATAACATCAGTTATATACAGACCTTGCATCTAAATGAATTTTTTCTTTTGTCGACGACAAATAAAAGATTAGCTGAGAGGCATTGATATCTTTTCATTACTAAAAAGGTATTACGAGAAGTTAATATTACACAAGTAAAGTAAACGACGGTAAAAATGTAGTTTTATTTGTTCATTGATCTCTACATATTATCCAATACTGAACAAAAACAATCATCTCGAAACATTGTCAGCATGTCTAACATTGAAATGCGTCTTATATATGAGTAGGTACGTACATATATCGTACTCAAACAAAGTGAGATGCTCTAATTTTGGAATAAAATCTATTAGGGGTAAATCAGGGTGTCGATAGTGCTTGACAATTGTTGAAATAATTAGTTATTATATCATCATACTATGTCTCTTAAAGGGTAGACAGAGAGCCCCGAGTAACAAATATCTCTAACGTTTCAGACTCGACGCGTTTCTACTACATTTATTAATCCTTAAAGAACTTTTTAAATTTCCATTGCATATAACACTAGATCAGATCATTGACAGTTTGAATAAAATTCGTACATATTAGTTCTTTTACAGATGCAACGTACCTAATGGACGGTTTCGCCCAGCCATAAATTAGCTGGAACAAGAACAGATTCCACACGGGGCGTCCCCCGGTAATGGGCATTAGTGTGCTAATGGCGGCAATGACGGCTCTACATAAATCCCTGTCAAATTTGGGACGTCTGATACACCGGCGCACGTTCGGTAGATACCCGGCAAGACCAATATTATTGATATAACTATAACTATGTATAAACGATATTGTAGCCTTAACTATAGTTGAATATTTTACTCTACATAATGTACTAAAATATTTTAGTCAATGTTACTCTGTACGCTTTTCTCCGCTGCAGTATAATGATATAAAAAGAGGGTAACCGATGGTAAGCGGTTGTGCTGAGCTGTCAATATATAGCCAGGTTTAGATGTACCTAGGTCTGACATGTACATACTTTAATGCAAAGCATTGGATAATAGTGTTTATAGTAATAGTTGATAGACCCGAATTTTTTAAATCTTTTTTTAGGCAGATGAAATAATAAAGATTTATAAACGATTAATTCTTTAATTTTTGTGCGAGAAGAATTCGATTTGTTAATTTTACAAAGCTACTAGACGATAAACGAAAAGAATGCAGTATCTACGTACATTTTCTTTTAGTGCACAAAAAACACAACTTTCATTCGTCATTGCGAAGTACACTTAAAAAATATAAGCGAATACAACACGAAAACCGACAAACAATAAACAAAGATTATAAATCAATAATGGACGCGAGCTCGTGAGAAAACTATCCCCCGGCACGAGGGTACACCCCTAAAACAAAGTTACGAGTAGCCCTGCTCGCTGGGGCACTAAAAATTCCTCATAATTGAATGAATCAATTCTATCGCCATTAAATCGAGTTACCGAGCATATTGGGTGAGCAAATTTATTTAGCTAATAACCCCCTGCGCTGCGAAGCGAGATTCATCCCTTGTTCGCTACCTTGCGTAAGACCCTTTAAGATATAGCTTTATGTACAGGACATTGTGTTATTTCCGACGCTTCACCGTATGTTATTAAAGTTGTGAATTTAATTTATCGTTTAAATGTATCGCTACAATCAAATTACACTACAGAAAATAAATAACTAACTTGTTAATAATAATGAATTATACACCTTAAAGTGAGCGCTTTAATAAAAGATTATGTTATGACTGTTTTGATATGCTATTGAGATCAGCATTTAATATTTTATTAACTTTGTCAATTGTAGACGATATTTGTTTAAGGTAAAAGGAAAGGAAAGGATGAATATTTATATACAAATTAATTACATGACTAATGTATTTAGGATAAGTGATTGTTCTGGCGTATTGGCAGATCAAAACGATCTATGTAGTTATGATAGCTGATTGTTTTCATGTAATTAAGACGGTGTACGAGTAGGTTATTATAGCTAGACATCGGTTATCTAAACATTAGCGGAGATTTTAAAGGCCGTTTTGAAACCTTCTGGCAGGTGAGCTAACGTCTAATTTATCGGTTCTAATTTCAAATAGTAGCACGTTAATTAGTTCTAATCAATGGACATACATGTATGCACGCACGCGCGCACACACACATACCCGCACACGTCTAACGCACTCTTTACTTTGCGCTAACTGAATTACGCCGAAGTAGAATATATAACCTATATATTTCTGAAGTTTCTTATTAATAATAATAAAATATTATTAGTAGCGACAATGTATTTATATGTGTTATGAGGAATAAGAAGTCTTTGAATCGAAATCGAATTTTCATCAATTTATTACTATAGGTAAGTATTACAAGTATGTAGTATGTCAACATGAACATTCTGCTATAATCTAATTTTCATTAAACCAAACTTAACACAGAACCTTTCAATTGAACAAGAGAAGCAACACTGAGAAGTTGACATCGACTCACTCTTGAGACTCGAATAAATATTTAATGCCACGAAGAAACCGTCACCGGCACGTCTCTAACTCTCAGCAACTCGAACAGAGGCGGTACTGGGAACAAACTTGCGAAGCGGCAACTAACGTAAATTATTAATACCTGACATAAATTTGCCATAATACCGGGAAGTTTGTGCCCACGGCCGGCTCAAGACAGTTGAACAAACGAGGTACAAATAGCGGCGGATACGACTTTAGCTAATGGCTGTGTAAAGCAGCAGGGACTCGAGCGGGGCAGGGTCCGTCTTCTCCTCAGTATTCCGTCGTAGCGTTTAGCTATTTTGAGGTTTCGTATCTTGTAAGATTTGTCTGCACCGGTGCAATAGACAAAAATGATAGGACTTTTGTTATTTTTAACAAAATTTGATGTATTTTAAAGCAAAATTTTATGGTATAATTTTTTAAAATTCATGTAAGCCAGTTTAAATATGGAAACAAGTCACATAAACAATTATATGTTCAGTTACAGATAATACTATTTTTATCTCATTTCAATATATAAATGTGTATACATGTAGGTACATGATAATATTATTGTTACAAATGTGGGTTTTTCACTGGGGACGAATTGTGATGGGATGATATCAGTTAAAGACAAACTATAATGCCGGTTCGGTCGGCGAACCCCTGTTCAGAAGACACTTGATTTTATCAATTTGTAGGATACGATAACAAGCGCCTTTAACGATCGTATCTCCAACATCTTGTAACGCGAACTACCTCTCGGGGCTACGTGTTGTGTTTGATTCCACAATGGAATAATCGTAAGTTATATTATTAATGTTCAGCATGAATATAATATGTAAATTGAAAAATATATCACATACGCTATTACTCTATGTTAAGCCTCAAGCATAAGGTTTTGAAGTAAAAGTCCCCATGTAAATCACTAAACGGATCAATGAATCGATGTTTAAATGAATAAAATCAATAAATCATTGAAATGTTGAACATGACGTGTTTCCTAAATTTTTACCTTTTTCAGTATTACATGTAACAAAATAGTAACTGGTACAAGGTCTCTACATTGAAACTTCTGTGAAACGTGTGCTGGGTTTGATCTGGGTCGAGTGGAAGCGAAAATAATATTTTTTTAGACTTTTCACATAACAACTGTTTCCATTTCATATCGTAGGTACCAAACTGAGATCTGGGCTTAGATTACCACTTGAAGGTAGTTAAAATCTGATAATTATGAGAATAAAAGTTGTAATAGCGTAGTTGGGTTCTGGTTTCAAATTCTGGCGTGCATCTCTATACAAAATCTGTTTCCTAGCATTGAATATCTCCTAATTTGGTGACGATGGAACACATCGTAAGGAAACTTCATAATATGTAGTTCTCCATAATGTTCTGTTAAGCGTGTAAAGCGTGTCCAGCAGTGAACTGAGATAGGCTGATGACGATGACGAAGCGTGTGAAGTCTCCTAACTCGTATTTGCCCAGCTACTTTGCTATGCCACATTATGACCCACTATGGCCTTAACTCATCATGAGAAGAGAGCCATGTCCAATAATGGAATAATAAAATTATTAGGGTTACGATGATAATAATTTCTGTGACCTGATCGTTATCAAGCTAAAGACAAACATGAAACTGCAATGTCTTATAACAGTAATAATTTCAGCACACTAAGCTCAGCTTAATTTGTAATATTACACGTTGCCAACAACAAATACACGGCAACATTTATCTGAACATGTTTGCGCTCGAACATACAACGCCACCTCTTGTGCGTGTTCAATGAGATATGGTTCGTGGCAACCGGTCACGAATCCTGCGGGGAATTTGTTTAATGCCACGCCGTTACACGTGTTGAAATTATTAGTGGCATTCCGCTTGTAGTCTGATGTTTAACACTATTTTCGGAATGTTACAACCAGATACATATTGTATGTATTTCGTTTAGGTCATTGCTGAACTCTGCTTTGGAGCACGTGCTTTAATATTATAATTATGAGTATTACTTTACAGCACTGTTACAAACATCTTAAATATTAGAAGATGTAGATTTGTTTTTATAAGAAATTTTAAAGGGCATGGAATGTATCATTAATATTTGTAGTTCCCATCAGATGTGACTTTATTATTCACTATAAACTTTAATAAACATTGGTTTCGACTCATGTTTTACATCGATTAATGTAACCCAACATACCAGCACAGAAATAAATTCTCAGAGGAATTTGCCATTATTGGTCCATCATCCAAGTCCTTTTATGTACAAATCAACTTTACAACTCTATATCTTTACAGTTACGGATTAATAAAAAAAAATTTATTGCTTAATTATGACTATCAATGATGTAATTAAGCTCGAGTTTATAATCGTAGTAGGCTCTTGTGGTAGGTATCTCGCGATCTTAAACATACAAAGGCGTCCAGAGCCGGACTCGGGGACGTTTTATTTTTCAATTACAATTGTTAACGGCATAATCAGGAGATATCGCACAATCGTTGCAGGGCCGGCTAATCCAGATTTATTCGCACAGGGCTGGATTAAGGTGGCGTGAATTACACATTTATAGGCCATAAAGAGTGATCCGGTGGGCAACTACCTATCCAGGGTGGATATAGTTATGATTTGAATTTGCAGCGTCCGAAGTTCTACAGGATGCTCCTAAACAAGGATGGCATAGCGTTAGGTTTTGGATTGCTTTTCTGAATTAATAAAATTTGACGAATAGATACTTATGATTAATTGCAGCCATAGTTGATATTATTGATAGTTTATATTTTAATTTTTATATTTCATGCCTAATATCTCTATCCTTGCAGACCTTACGTGAGTCTACGTTCATTACTATCTGACATGCGCATCCGTAAATATTCAATAATACGTTTCGGCATATTATTCAATGTAATCTAGTTTATTCCAAGAACACAGTACCTAAGTGTTAATACTCGCTTTTATTCTACCTATTTATGTTTTAACATAACATCACGTCTGTATTTTCCCAAAGAGATCGGCAAGGGGTCCACAGGTGATGCACTCCCACATTTGACTTATACCTATAATAGTTATGTCATACATAGCGCACAAATCCAGATTCTGAACCACTTCTAGAAAATCTAAGTTAGAAAAATTCCAATTGTACCCGACCCGGGATTTGGACCCAAGACCTCTCGATCGGTACTCGCGCTTGCAAACTTGCTTGATTACTGTTTATTAAAAAACAGTCACCCTGTACATCAAACGGCGTCAGTAGTTAGCAGCGCGCACGCATCTTGTTGTGCGCGAGTTACGACGCGGCCCACGCGCCCCGGGACCCAGCCTATTCAATCTTGCCATGTGACAGATTTAAAACGAAATTACCTGCTAACTACGGTACCTAACTAGAACATACGTTAATGAGTACTTAGATTATCTCAGTTTATGTTTGCTACAGGTGTCTCCTAATAAGCTATCACGCCTTATCCCCAGCTTGTCGCTTTGGGACTCTATACTTGAATGTATCGCCGCTTCACATATTTCAGCTTTTCTTCTTGTTACCGTTTTTTACTGTGAATCATGAGGTAGGTCAATACAGGAAAGGTTATAGTTTTCAAAAAATGACTTGTTAATGATCCTTATTTTTAGATACATTTATAAGTATGTAACATCACGCGTATTGCCCAGAAGGGTTAGGTAGAGCAGTGTAGTGCTCACACTAAGTTGGATAATCCAAATCAGAAAATCCAATAGTAGGTACCCGATTCGAGATCGAATCCAGGACCTCTTGCAAGTAGAACGATAGAAGGATTGATGGTGCCAATTATGAAATGAGACTTGTAATTTCTCTCTAATTACAGTACACTGCACGTATTCTGTTCAAATGTCTTATTACTCATGGATATCATGAAATGTATGTACCTTTAAATATGTACTTGTACTTGTATATGTATATTCGCCGTTAATATCCGTTTGTAAGTACATTACGAGTCTAAACGTAAAGCGTGAATGCTACTTAGCGAATCTTATTTCCATATCGGCCGGGCATCCGTGGGAGGGGGCCGAGTGGCACGAATCCCGGGGAAAAATAAAGAAATAAAAATGACAAGACGTTATTTGCATCCCGCTAATGGCCGCCGTTGCCGTAATGCGGGGGTAGATGAACAAATATTGCTTTATCCAGTCGCACAATTTATTCTTACTCGATTTTATTCGCCATTCCAACGCCAGAAGTCGGAAGGGAACTCGAAAATGGCAGCGTTTGAATTTTTTTTAAGTGATTCGCAAATCATTCCGCTTAATCGAATGACCCTGTTTGTGTGCGGTTTTCCTTATTGTTTTTTCTTTTTCATTTTCGCGTTTTGATCCTTATTTAATTAGATACTTAGAGATATTACAATTTAAATAAATTGAAACTGATGTGATAATACGCCGTACGCGTAGTTTATTTATTGTGGTACCTTGTTTCAATTGGGAGTTTAAATTATTACAATGTGGAACGTACCTTATATAAACACCGTGTTCATTATCCACGGAGCTCTCGTGTTTCGAGTGCTTGACACGGGTCACCGTAAATAAAACTTAACAGATAATGAGTTTTACTCCATTAAAAGTTGTTTTTTGTAGAAACTAGAGATGCATTTCCCGAATTATACGAAAAACGCAAATTAAAATAACTCTCAAATCCCAACTCAACCGTGTCGGAGCTTAATCCGCGAAGTGACAACGGCATTCTGACGAGGCGCCGGAGCTGGGAATTATTAAAACGAACGCCAACTTTTTCACTAAGCCCGTCGCAAAGCCGTTTCAATTGCGCTGCGCTGAAGATAATTCCGACTGACGTCATCTTTTTTCAAATTCTCGACTCCGCTGCGTTTCTCTGTGCAGCAATTATAACATTTCCACCAACTAGGAAAACAGAAACACGTGAGAGCGAGCGCGTCGAATCGTGCCGTTCGTAATTTAAATTTAGATGGAAATTTAATGATGCATTCACAAAGGGCGCTCGTAAAGTCGGTTGCGAGATATTTTTTACGAGGATCTCGCGAACTATTGCGCGCTTAACGACTCCGAAGCAAGATCGCCCTCTGCTTTAATGAGCGCCCGATAAACGTGTTAACTGCCGCGACCTTATTTTTATGCCGATGTGAAATTGCTGAAAAACGAATTCATTACTCTGTTTGTATAATGAAATATAAAAAAAAATCGGATGAGTTTCCACCTACAGTTTTTAGTGGTACCTTTGTGTGATGACTTCTTACAATAAGTATGTATATAGGGTCGAGTCCAAATTAATTTAGGTAACTCATTTGATCGTTTGTTACTAATCTGTTTTAATACGAGGTTGATTAAGATCTTCTTTGTGATGTTTCCTGAGTTATGAAAAAAAATTGAATTTACTGATGACCAGACTCGTAATTAAAAATACCTTGTAATCCGAACGGGATTCAAATCTAGATAGCTTGCTCGGTACTCGTATATCCATATTGTGACAATTGTACACCTACGAAACAGTTACTACAATATTTCCTTCTCATAATTTAAAGCAGCTGCTTAAAAATTAAACATAGTAAACCCAACGGCACGTTTCTGTCAACGGAAAATAATTGAAAAGCTTCCCGTAAAATAAAGGCATGTTTAGCAATATTTTTTGTGTTCCGCGGCACGACCGTCGCAAGGCGAGGCGAGGTAAGGTTGAGCGGGCCATGTTTAATATATGAGGGCAGCGACGCAGCGGTAAACATAGCTGTTGCCGCCTGTTTGCTCCCGCCGGTCTCCACAGTAATGTGTTTGCTTTGCATACCTGCAGCTCGCCGGACCAGCCGCTGTTTCTTGACATGTTGTTCTTAAATATTAAACGAGCGTGTTGAACATGACGATGTTTAAGAATGCCACCTTAATCTTCGCAGCGATGAACAGATCGCATTTCATAAAATATCCTTCGAGTGAAGTTTTATGATCTTTTCTTGTTAGTAGAGATTGTGTATGTACATATTACACTTTGTAATATATAGTATATTTATGTTTCGTTGTTAAATGTAGTTTGATCAAACCATATTTTTCCAATGCATATAAAGGGAGCATGTCAATCAAAAACGAGTGTTATAATGACAATATAAACTTTAATAATGCGGTGAAGAAGAGACGACAAACGCTTATAACTGATAACTTTTCAGAATTCATTAACGTATTTTGAGATAGTGTATTTACGAATACATAATACAAGGTCGCATATATAATAACAAGTTAAAAATGATTGCTAGTTTTAATTATTCAATGGCGCAACGTGCTTTTGCCGCATGTTTGTTCATGCCAGTGTCAAAAGCTATAATGTTTTTCAGCATAGATGTAAGTCGCAGCATTAGTCGGTGCCCTTTGTCATATATATAGTTCCCAATACACGCAGCATAACATAAAAAGAATGTAATTTAAAGTAAGCTTATATGTAAAGTCACCTAAAATATTTAACACAACGCTTGTAACAATTGAAAAACGTGTAAGCGAACTTAAGATTTTATTACTTATATCTGTTTTTCTGAACGATGGAATATCTAAGGCAAGTCTATGCATATATTTACATTGGCTTATGCAGAGTATAAATATCACCGTGTCTCAAACACAAAGATAAACACACACGGCTTTATTCCACTGGTTTGCTTGTGTTCTTCTTGAAAATAAATGCGTAGGTACATGTTAGCTTTGCATACTTAACTGCACCTCACTGCTTGGTGATGTTGTGATGTTGCTGTTAATATTTAGAAGAGAAAAGTTGTTGTAAAACTTAATGTTGGAAAATATGTAGTTTTAGAAAATTTTCAGCAAAGAAAAATGTTGGAAAGTACCTATGTAGGTTTAGAAAAGATGGGCTATGTTGGAACAACCGTAATCACAGAGAAGTTGCTACCAAAGATAATGTTGGAAAATACATAGTCTCAGAAAAGTTGCTACAAAATATTGGAAAGTAATATTCCTATCTGAGTGTGAGGAAAATAAACGTATGTATGATACAAACTGCGTAAAATTGGAAGATACTAAAATGAGCGCGCTCTCCACAGAGCATAAGAGTTTAAAATCCGCGATCGATATTAGAAATCATAACTGATGTTTGTTGAAGTGCTGAGCTCCCGAGGCCATAATCCTCTCGCAACTCCACTTAACAAACGTATAAATAATATTCAAGGCGAGGGAACATATTCGAGGGTACGCACTCTAGGGTAGTTTGACGGCGTAACGAATCGAAAAACCAAATCATCGAGTAGCACCCCTACAGCACGCCGCTACATGATAGTTCTGCAACGAGAGCTGTGGAGTTGCTATTAAACTTATAAAAAAATATTATTATTTGATTAGGATGGTATTTTGATATGACAGAGAAATAACGTTGTTACAAGGCTTAGTGATTATTACTGGACGTTACGCTTTTTAAATATAGAGCATGAAATATGTAATTTATAACGTAAGATCACGTCTGTAATTCCCGAACGGGTAAGTAGAGTAGTACACTCCCACTTATCACCTGTTACATTTACGTCCCATGAAATATGTGGTGAGCCTATTGGCGTACACCGGACACAGATCCAGACTCCGAGTCACTACTAGAAATTCTAAATTATAAAAATTCAATAGTACCCGATCCGGGTTTTATATCCAGAACCTTCCGATCAGTAGTCGTAATTGATGTCTGTATTTTTTTAGTATTTAGATTGTTAGATAATGTATGCATTTTAAAACTTATTGTGTTGTTTCTTGTTTATATTTTTTGTTTCAAATGTCATGTAGGTAGGATATGTTCGTTTAGGAATTGCAGCGCTTGTCTATACATTGGCCTATAGTTTTTCATAATAATAATAATAATAATAAAATCTGTTTATTGCCGTATTAGATTAAATTAAGTACATTAAATTAAAAACATACA
>DWME01007379.1:0-12677 GCA_018244795.1 Parelbella ahira ahira
AGGCACGGCCACACGTATCTGGAACCTAATTTCTTTATATATTAATTTACATTATTTTTCTCATATAGAAAACGTCGACACAATCTGTCTGCCAAGGTCATCGCAGTTGCGTCGCCGGTCGCTGGGCGACAAGCTGGGAACAGTCACGGGCTGGGGCCTGACTGAAAACAAGACTTACCCGTCCATCCTCCTCAAAGTGGTTATCCCCATTCACACAGCTGAAAAATGCAGCAGTCTATATAACAAGTATGGACGTTATTTATATTCATTACTTCCTTCTACTTTACTTTTATTTCCTCACGGCCTCGTTGGCCGAACGGTTGTAAGCGCGACTGAAGATCTTGAGGTCCTGGGTTCAAATCCCGGGTCCTATTGGATTTTTCTAATTTAGAATTTCTAGTAGTGACTCGAAGTCTGGATCAGCGCCGGGTTTATGGCAATAGGCTCACCGCCTATTCCTTGGGACTTAAACGTAACTGGTGAATCGTGGGGGAGTACTACAACCCTCTGCCTACCCCTACGGGGATTACAGGCGTGATGTTACGTTCTCTTTACTAAAAGCAGCGTATATATATGAAGAAGCACGGCTGGTATGTAAGGATAGGGATATTTGGCACTCCGTGCTTTCTGCCTACCCCGTAAGGGGCCTTGTGTGAAGATATGTATAAGATATGTACTTCTCTTTTCTTTGTAAAATTATTATTTTATTTTTTTTACTTGAAATTCCCAATTGTTGAACGGAATCTAGATCTGTGATCTAGAAACTCGGCAGTCCACTTACCACACTCCTCTTTGAAGCCTTTCGAGGAAATGCAGGAGTTACGTTGTGTCCGCATGCATTATATTTTTATCTGATAAAATATAAATAATAATAATTAAACATATTTTTAAAATTCAAAAGCCGCTAAGCCCATGCATAGGTACCCAAGTAGGTACTTTATGGTGTTATGGGCGTAAGTCTAATATTATTCATAAAACAAGCGCATTTTTCTAAAAATGTTTGTTAGTAGGTAGTAGGTAGTATCCAGTTAGTAGGTTTTTCACTTCGATCGTCCTCTAAGATAACTTAGAATTGGCTTGAATTACTTTTTGAAACAAGATCTTTAAATTCCCAGATATGCTAAGCCAGGAGCTCCAGATGAAACCGCCAATAAGCTGTGCGCAGGAGCATTAAATAAAGACTCCTGCAACGGGGACTCAGGCGGCCCACTGATGTTCGAGGAAAAATACAAGGATGTCTTCAGATATATCCAGTACGGTGTGGTGTCCCACGGGCCCGTGCAATGTGGCTCAAACTACCCAGGAGTGTATACTGATGTCACAAAATACATGGGCTGGATTTTGGACAATATGTCTCCTTATTAAAAATAAAATATAAGTTAAATGAAATAAGTTGCTCAAATACAAAACTCAATGTTTCGCTACAAACAACAATTATAGATTATTTATTTTTATTTAAGAAAGAACTATGAAAGAGTTTAGTTTCATTATTATATGAATGAATCGAAATATTTGATTACAACATAATATAACCTAATGAATTAAAACGTTCATTTATTACTATTACAGAATAGATACTGTTTACATTGTTTCAATTACAGTTTTAACGCCATCTACCGAGAATAAAAGAAATCGCAATGTCCTAATTGTTAAAAATAAAAGAACATTGCAAATAATAGATATATACCGACCTAGATAGTTAAGATGTCTCAGTCCTTTATTTTTTTTATATTTTTCTATCTTTAGTTTCTCTGTTGATTACTTTTTTTAAAATATATTCTTAATACGTCCATGTGCTTGAAATAACAACGCAACAATTGATTGGTATTTTTAATAAACTTACACAATACAGGCGTAAAAATTTCGACAATAAACAATTATTACATACTTTTAGGCAAATAGGTTATTTATATTCTCGTATGTTCAATTGCCAGGAACATAATTCTTAAAAACCCGTATTTCTAACAAATACGATACAGGAAAAATTAATATGATTATTATAATTCCGCAACATCACTAATCTAATAAATTATTTGATAGTAATTATTGTAGTTCTAACCACAAAGTTCTAATACAAGTTCACTGCAATGTTAATAAATAAAAAAATCTACTTATATTAAAAGAGACACTTCTGAATAACTACATCAGAATGCTTAGTAACTTCGTACATAACATAGTCCATAAATTTTCTACATATCAAGAGATCTATTTAATAATGACTATACCAATATTCGGGTATATCTCCTCTGTGCTTCTCTTTAACATTCGGTGACAGATTTTTGCTTACTTCGTTATCTTCAGGCGACATACTAAGTGTATTAATATTTACGTCCGATGTATCGTTTATGGGAGCGACAACTATTGGATTACCAGCATATAAAGAAGTAGTGTTAGTCGGTATCATTTTTAGTACAAAATTTTTACCATCCTGAACAATTGATACATTAGACGTGTCACTATATTTGAATACTCTATCATTTGTTTCTTGTTTGTAAGCATATCGCGTTTGTAAATTTGCATCGTCCACAACTTTCTTATCTGGAATATTTAATTGTTTAATATCAGATTGATCTTGAATTCCAAAATGGCTGGTATTTGTAAGTCGCCTTAAATTCCAAAGTTGGTCGTTATGCTGCTCTCTCTTTTCGTTTGTGGCATCTATATTTCCAGAAACGTATGGAACTTTAAGATTTATCATAGCATTTTGAACTGGTTTATTGCTGGCCTGCCTGGAACGCGTGAATTTTGATTCAGTATTTGTTAGCGGACTCTTAACCTCAGCACCGTTGCCATTATATTTCAATACTGAATTTTGTAATAACGTTTTCTGAATATTTTCAGTGGAACTTAAAAAACCATTTCCATTGATTGAGTTAAAAAAGATTCCATTGCCATCTAGTTTATTTCCATTTGGAATCGACACAAAAGCTGGTGATTTATGTACTCGGTCGTTGATATTTGTGTAAACAAGTTCAGTGGGATACGCTAATGAAGGCACAGTTTGAATAACTTCTTTAATTCTGTCATCTATACATGCAGGCCGAGGGAACATGGGACCTCTAGTGTGTGTTACTATAACGTCTGAATTTTTATCTAAGCTAAATTTTTCAACAGTCCCGTCTTTAATTTGTTCATAAGTATATTTTCTAGGCATTGAATCTATGGGGCCCCAGAAACCCAACATAGACTGCGGATTGCTCAGTATTCGTTGTCCTCCGTAATTAAATATAGGCGTTTTAAGCACCTCACTACCCGATACTGAATTCTGATTAATAATAAGTGAATCTCCAGAGGCATACTCTTCAACCTGTTGTGATATATCATCAATCAAGCTGTTTGTTTCTTCGGCAATTACCATCCCTGATTGTAACGAAGAAATTAGTCCTCTTAATGCTTTGGAAGCTTCTTGAAATATTTCACTATCAAAAAACTGTCTCAATGGAGAGGATAGAAATCTGTTGTAATTTTTTCTTCTTTGTTCGGTTTTTCTAAAGTTTGAAGATCTTGGTACTGCCTCAATAATAAAATTTTGCCTTTCGGGAACTACAAGAAATTCGGAGTTCTTTAAAGTTCTGTGACGCAACGATGTTTCTGCATGTTTTCCTCTGCTGCTTCCGAAAATGTTCGATAAAAGAAATCGTTTTATATGAGAAAGACTTCGTTTCTCTCTTGTTGATGTGCTGAGAGTCGGTGAAAGTATAGCATACATTATCAAAAACAACTGTAAATAAAAGAAAGTATTTTCATTATTATGTAAAAAAACACTTCAAAATATAAATGTACAAACGATGTTGAATATCACGTAAAAATAAATTCCATCGAACAAAAACAAGCCATCACGAATACAAACCTGACTTAACTAGATTACGTCTTAGGAAGCCACATGTACTAACAACTCCACTTGAATATTCAGAACAAAATACAAGGAAAAAGAGGTTGCGGCCGATGAACACCCTGGTTAAAGAACGTCCCTCAGCGCAGTAACAAAAACAAGCGACGGTATTCTGAATAGTATAGGTTTAGGTCATTATAAGCACAGACGATTTAGAACAAATATTGCATAAGTTTTTTTGGTCATACAACAAAACAAAACCACTTACTCAAATAATTTGTTCGGCTAAATTCTTTTATAATTTACCACAGATCAAGGGCTAATTTACAACAGAAATGCGAGGAAAATCTTTGTGTCACTGAGATTTTAAAATTTTACAAAGTTTATAATCAACCCTTCTATAGCCTTTCGGTTGTATTCTTGAACACTAATGATTTTTGCCTTAGACCGCCACGAACCTAAATATTTAAAAGCTTATTATCCCGACAACAGTCAGAAAACATTCGTAACTTCTGACATGTGCCTAAGACATTTTATATTGAGCTATCGATTTTGGTTACTATAAAGGCTTCGCAAATTAAACTGAAGTTATTTCGCAAACATTCGTTAATTTAGTGTCTAATGACTTATACTTTCATGCAATCGTACTATCAACTCTCCCAGGGACAACACAAACGAGTGCGAACAATATGTGAAGCATTCACCACCGCACATACGACTATCAACACGTATTTCGCCTCAAAATGGAAAATTCTCAGGGTTAAGAACTCTAAAATGATTATTCGTAATATTAAAAATTTTACTCAAAGGCTACAAGGCTCCTTAAAATCTCCCACAGTCAACCACTAACCTTAATTTATTACAGAAACACAAAACTACATGGTCATAGTTGTTCTCAAACACAGGAGAATACTATACTCACAAGTCACCAAAATATAATATTGCTAAACTATCTTTTATACTCAAAACAAAACCAAAATACTTACAAATATTGACGTCCACTGCATTATGGCTCGTTTGCACCTCTCCGACGCACTGCACGCTTCACAACATCTAAATAACTACAAAATTCTCAACAGTTTCTTTATGTACGTTCATATTTAAGTCTAATTATAACGTGAGTCACGCATTTTACAAATCAAGTGAAAGTCAGTCGTTACTAATTTTTCCCTAATCTACTTACTCCTAATTGACAAAAATTTGTCACTCAAGCACTTAGGTAATACATGGATTCAAATTCCATGTACCTATTTCATATTAAGAAATTCCTCAAAATTGTTTCAGATATATGTAGATAGTATTAATAAACATGCCGTAATTAAAATCTATGTTGATTTTGAAAATTAAACTTATATGATTAGTCTACTGTTACCTTGGAAACATTATTATGAAACAAGTAGAAATCAATTTTCACAATTTGTAAAAAATTATTGAAAAATTATTATTATTGTTTCACCAAAAACTTGAACTGTTAGACATTCAATAGTCTGTAAGTTATTTATTAACACAATATGATATGGATATTAATATATTAAAGGACGTCACGTTTTCTAAGAGGGATGAAATAATGACAGAAAGTGAGATTAAGGTCGGAGAGCAAATAGCGTAGTAATTGCATGAGTTCTCATACCTGGGATATTTATTTACGAGGGATGGTACGAGATAGAAATAGACCTGGGCGTACCTAAATGCTTAGATTAAATCGGGGAAATCTTAAAAGACAACCGGGTCTAATGTACCTTCCCCTATGGATAATAGGCCTAACAATATATATATATATATATGCATGAGTAAAAATCCGGTAAATACTTACTAAATATTAATGTATTGAAGAATCATTGCATATCTATAAACTAATTACCATCTAAACAATATATATAGCAACATTACGACTAATGGAAGACATGATTTATTAAACGGATCAAATAAGCACATTGAAGTATTTAATTTAAAATACTTATACATCTACCGACCCAAGAGTGGCATACGTTGTTTAATGTCAGCTATATTATCCAAGCTGCCAAGTACTGTCGAGTCCTTTTAAATTAATAATTATTGAGTGTACAATGACAAATGTAACATACTATACAACTCAGTCTGCCGCCGTTTGGTTCGCTATTCGAAATTTAAACTTTAATTTAAATTCAGAAAAGCGTTTTTTTTTATTAGGTGAATTAAATCAAGGAATTGCAAAATTGACAGAAAACATGACGTGTTTAGTTAATTTAGAGCTAAGCGACATTTACAGGCATCGGTCATTTAAACCGATCTTTTCTACAATATTCTACAAATTTTAAGTGCTGATGGCTGAATCATTGCGTACAAAAGTTGGTAAGTGTATGTAGGTATTTACACCTTTTAGATTTTAATACAATAGCTTGGTCACTGCTGTTTTCGGAAGAACATGTGACTAGATTTTTCCCAGTGGACTTTTTCGAAAGGCTTTGTCACGTTTTAGATAAGGCTTATGCACACCAAGGGACTTCTGCGTCAAATACGTGGCGTGGAGGGTGCAGTGAAGGATGGGATCCATGGTGAGGTTGTGGCGACCCGTGGAGCAACTCACACATGAAGCTTATGTAGGTGATAGCCAGTCGCAGGGTCTCGATCCGAGACAGACGCTTTTCATACGCGAAGGTTGGGACCTAGCAAGAAGAGAAAGGAAGAGTAGTTTTCAATATTCAATACTTTTAAGTTGTCTTGACGGAGAGTAATATTGTTGTGCTGTTTCAGATGTAATTCCGGATACAATTTATGTGCCATGTTGTGGATGCAACAATAGTTCGCAAATTATTGCAATAACTCATAATTTGTCGCCTCGAATTTAATAAAAAAATATGTACCTACTCATTGGAAATCTTTATAGTTACCTAACGGATTATGATTCTAAGTTACATTATCTATACATTATACACTAAAGTTACATTTTTCACGCCGTTAGCAACAGATACAGTAAAATAAATAGGTAATAGTACATTATTAAAATTCACACTCCTTACATTTACTTTATTCGTTTGAATTTCCATGGTACATATAACATAACTTATGAAACGTGGGAGTGTTCTACACTCGTCTGTCTGCCCCTTGGGAGCAATCCAGAAGTGATGTTATGTTGTTAAAATTTACGAGACTAAATACGAGATGAACTTCAAAGCAGCTCATACTTTTTGTATGTAACATGACCAAGAAGGGACCGGAAGGGATTTAGCTACACGGAACGGATAATTACCTTTCGACGTAGTTTGTCGAAGGCTTCGTTGAGGTTGAACATCCGTCGTCTCTCACGTATGTTGGCGGCGCGCCGCTGGGCCACCGACGCGACGCGACGCCGGGGCTTCTTGCCGCCGGGCGTGGCGCGCGCCGAGCCGCGCCCGCCGCATCCTGCTGCTGACCACACTGGTAAAATACAACCCAACTACTCTTCAAGGTTTCTTTCTTATAAAAAGCATAACACAAAGACAGACGATCTGCCTGATGATAAGTAGCTACCGTCGCCTATGGACATTTGCAACGTTAGGAGCTACCGATCTGTTGCCTGCCTTGAAGGAACTTTTTAATGCTGAGTTTGAAAAAACCCATATCATAGCTCACCTTAAACACTATTTATTTTGTATCAGTGTTCTAAGTTCTTATCCTAATTACCACTGGTTTTGACCTCTCTGCATCTCATATATAGCTAAGTAATTTAATTCCCAACTCTTTTAGAAATTGGAACAGATCTAAGTACATATGTAAGTGAAAACTTAACCAACGAAGTTTCTTAAAAGTACTATTTACAACTGCTTTTTACTATTAATAGGAGTCAGTAAGAGTATCACAAGAACCACTAAAATAGGTACGTACTAATGCTCCATAAAATTTCTTTTTTTTTACATATAGATATCACCCTTTCGGCTGATAACCACATTAATCATTATTGTTGCTATAAAATAATTTTTACTGACCAAGGTCTGCAGGTGGGAAGGCCAGGATGTCGGGATATGGTACTGGTGCAGGCGGAGCGTCCCACAGCGGCCCGTAAGGAGACACCTCGCTGCCCTGAGGATAAACCCCTACTTGTTAATATTTCTGCGGGAAAATATCAAAAATGCTTAGGTAGAGAAGTTCACTTTGAGTACGATACCTTATTTTGTGTTATACATGCCGCCTAAAAGTACTATGAAGTAAACGAGTAACTATAACTTTAAAATTGCTCATCCTGAATGGAGACGATGTTGAAAAGTGGAACAGACGAATTATTTATATAATTAATTAATACCTTCTCGAGATCATACACATGGTGAAATCCTTGAAGCCTGACGCAAAGGCTTCCGTGTGTTTCTGCCTACCTACCGTGCAAACAACTACAAACTGAACTACAAAAATACAATCGCAATGTTCCAATGGTAAAACATTTAACGATAGTAAAATCTCGATTTAATCCTGTACTGATATTACAACCTCTTGGTCCTGTTAAAAAAACCAATATATTCACTGATAAGGGGTTTTTTGTTGATATGCTTAAACGTGATTTTTAATTTAATATATAATACCTATATGATTTTAAATACATATAATTACTTAAAAATTATGTTTCTTTACCTAGGTATATATTTATATTTCTTACTAGTGAAGATCAGTCTAAGATATCTTCTGAAACAATTCTCAATGTAGAATATCTATTTTGTGTTTCGTTTGCTATAAGAAAAATTATCCACTTTTTTCCCCACTGCTGTAACTTCTACAGGAAACGTTGGCTTCATGTACCTACCTTTACTAATAATATACGAAAAACAAGAGACACAATAATAATAGGTTTCACATATCTCAGCGAGCGAGCGAGCTCAGCGAGCTATGGAGCGAGCTATGCTCGGAGTCTCTCTGAAGGATAGGATCAGAAATGATACTATCCAACAGAAAACCAAACTCACCGACATAACTCAAAAGATTAACTCGCTGAAGTGGCAATCGGCTGGGCATATCTGCCGAAGAACCGACAACCGGTGGAGCAGGCGCGTTCTGGAGTAGAGACCGCGGCTCGGCAAACATAGTGTAGGACCCCCTTCAGCCCGGTGGGACGACGATCTGCGAAAGGCTGCAGGCAGATGCTGGATGCGACAAGCCGAAGACAGGGCGCGATGACGTTCATTAAGGGAGGCCTATGTCCAGCAGTGGACTGAGATAGGCTGACGATGATGATGATATTTTAAAGCTTACTTATACTCCATTGCATGTTTCAATCTACTCTAAATATACATTCAATACTTATAGGTATATCAATCTTATCAATAAAATCGATATCATCCCAAACCACTGTGCGTGTAGGAAAACCGTAATAAATGTTGAAGAAGCATATCAGGTCTATAACGATAGAAACATCTAGTGGCGTTCAGTGCTATCTCTTCCCTGTAAGGGATCTGACACTATGATATAAAAATATTAAGGTAATTACTGAGGAGTTGCTCCAGACGTGCGGCGTCTCGCTACCGAAGGACATCAGCGGGAAATGAATCTTGAGACCTGGTACTGACACTTCACGAGGAAAACACTGCACGAGGGCTCGCTCTACTCTTCTGTAAAGATGGTGGTCGATGAGAGAAGTCACGTCGGCTTACGCCTCCAGAAACCGTGGAGTATTATATTGAACTAAATCAAAATATAACATTTTCATACTATGCCCAATATGAACGGTGGGGTTTTATTAATTTTCTAGTATCTTCCAAAAAGTACTTTATATCAAGAGCGATGGAACTGACATTCGCG
The DNA here is from genome assembly GCA_018244795.1 of Parelbella ahira ahira. Classification (NCBI taxonomy): domain Eukaryota; kingdom Metazoa; phylum Arthropoda; class Insecta; order Lepidoptera; family Hesperiidae; genus Parelbella; species Parelbella ahira. The sequence continues at coordinate 9,575 of DWME01007379.1, forward strand.
CAAACAGACGCTCCGGAGCTCCCGACTGTAGCAACAACAGATTTCTTGCCCTCTATTGGCGCAGTTAGGGGAGGACCGAGGGTGGCAGGACCGGATTGGTCACAGCAGGCGCAGTGGGCGGATAGTATTGATGTGTAAAGCAGACGCTAAGACAAAGGTTCGAGCAGATTCTGTTTAAAATCATAAATTAAGATCATAAGCGAATTTAAGGCATAATAATAATTACTTAGGTATATGCGTGTGTGTGTCAAATTCATGTTAGTGTGTGTACCTAATGTGTTTTTTATTGTTTTAATGTATTTTTATATATTATTATTTTTTAAATATTAGCATTCTGCACTCCTTCTCTATATAAACCATATGTTTGCCAAATTTCATACTCCTCCATCCGCGCATTTTTCGTTAAAAGGGGTACAAAGTTTTTCCTTCACATATAAGATAGATTATACCATCACGCTTATTCCCTTACGGAGCAAACAAATGGCACTGACTGACAGATCCTTATAGACCTGACTTGTTTCTTCCATATTCATCAGTCCCTTCATACATGTAGGTACCACGGCTTTGGAGACTTCTGAAACACCCATCAGCCAATACAGGACCGCTGGTGCTTTACTTTTTTTCCCTTATATATTTCACTTATAGCTGTTTGACAGTGTTATGGATAGATTGGATTTGTTGGGACATCTGTAGTTGGGACAGCTTCGGAAAGTGCGGACTTAATGCCGTACGGCAATTAATGCTAGCCGACCCAGATGGCGATGAAAATTTAAGGCAAGCACCTCATCGTCTTAACTATATCAATTAGAATAATTAAATTATATAACCCAAAGTTCGTCTTTCTAACTTGATATTCGCAGTAACAGAACAGAGAGTGGAATTCCAGCCGGTATGTGGGTAACATTAGGTTGACTCCTAATCCATTGTTGGACTGATGAGTCTTAGGAATGTGCTACACTCCTCTGCCTGCTCCTTTGGGGAAATACAGGCATGATGCTATATATTATAACCCATAACTACATTTAATTGTGGCCCTGCACCTGCAACCATTGCAATTATAAACGCATCAGCTAATCTTTCATTGATTACGCCGTCGCGTTACGCTGATAGGCGTGACCAGAGGGCAGATGGCTCTTTTGTCACAGATCGCACTGCGCAAATTGGGGATATTAGTCACTTTTGACATAAAATTCACGCATGTGAGGTAAACCCCGCGAAAGTATCGCGTGATACAAGGGTGGTCACCATAACAATGGCTACCTATTATACCTACAGCAAGTGTAGGCAAAACTAAATTGTTTAACTTATTGTTTAACTTATTTGTTAGTTTTCGCATGTATTCCTTAAAAAAGCACAAACCAGATGTATCTATACTGTTGTTTGATGTACCGCTGTGTACGTCAAAGAGCGGGCTCAATCCCTAAAAGCACTGGTATACCTAACACCAGTTAGGACACGTTAACAATGGCAAAGCAAATGTGTTAAATGAAGATATATGTAATAAAGAGGATAAAAAATATAAATATGCACAAAGTATTGCGAAATAGAATTTATTTTATATATCCTAACAAAAACTGATACAAATTTTATTATAAAATTTTGTCAGCGACGATAAATAATTGGGAGAATCGTGGACATTCTTTGTTTCTTTTTGATTTGTTCATATTTGAGAGGTAGGTACCTACATACATACATTTCGTCCTCAGCTCCTTTCGCATATCGGGACTACAACCGCTGTGCCATATTAGATCGAGGGGTCGTTATCCGTGTCAAATTATGAGATTTAGTAAAACATGTCAACTGAATTACACGCTTCAATTACGAGCAGAAGGGAGAGAATTATTAAAATCTGATGCGAGGCGGCCGCACGTGGCCTCCGCCGAGGGGAGCGCAAAATATGTTTTGATATTATAAATAATACCCTCAAGGCAACGGCTATTGTCATCTAATTGGTATTAGTGCAATGCGGAAAAGTCGAAACAAATTATATTTAAATTAAATATTCTGTTAGGAAAACGTACTTCAACAGGCTTCTTTGCTCTACGAGCATTCAACGTATACAAACGTAACTAGTGAAATGCGTGTGAGTTCTAATTGTATCAATATTACAGAATCTAATATTACAGGCATGAGGTTATTATTAGGTCTTTACATAATTATGAAATTAGCGTTTTGATGAACTGGCCACTTTCACCTCAAATATCTAGGGTTTGGTTAAGAATTCCAAATTCAAATTTAGCCTAGTGTATTTCTGTTTCGAATTTTGTACTTCATTTGTTTTTCTAAAATTCAATTTTTCTTTGAGTTCGTTCCGTTCACAAGATAGGAAACTTGAAATAACGCGTTATAGACCTAATATTATTGTTATGCTATTTTATTAAACCTACAACAAATGTATTTTGTAAAAATAACGTAAAATAACATAACATCACGTCCGTAATCCGCGAAGGAGTAGGCAGAGGAATGTAGTACACTCCCATGTTTCACCAGTTACGTTTACGGCCCATGGAATTGGTGGTGAGCCTATTGCCATACACCGGGCACAGATCCAGACTCCGAGTAACTAATAGAAATTCTAAATTAGAAAAATGTAATTGTACCCGACCCAGTTAAACCCAGGACCTCCCGATCGACAGTCGAGTCGCGCTTGCAACCACTAGACCAACACGCGAGGCAATCACGACTAAATACAGTATAAAATAAACATGATATATGACTATGGACATGAAACTTGACCAAAGTAAACAAAAGTACTTCAAAAAATATCGGTTTATTTGTATTTACAGACCTCACAAGATATTAATTATAAGATATTACATTCAAATTAAATTCTTCTTAGTTCTAGACTAACAGCTATAGCCTATAAACATTGAGAAATAACACCGCAACACAGGGCTGCCAATATTATATGGAAAAATGTATAACAAATCAAAGTAACGATTATTATCGGTGAATATTTTTTAGTTCTTTCAGAAGACAGAAGACTGCAATTTGATATCACGACACCGTCTGAATAGACAGTGAGAGATCACCGGGGGGCGATTGATCCCCCGAGACTGCCCGGGCAAAGAGGCCTCGAGCCCCGTAGACTCGCACCCGTGCG
>DWME01007380.1:0-12676 GCA_018244795.1 Parelbella ahira ahira
ACATACACATGTTTATCTGCTATCTGGTTACCAAAGAACATGGTCTGCCCAATTTGTCATCAAATGACCATGAGTTATTATCCAAGATATATATTTTCGTTAATATCGAAATCGTCGTATTTTATAAACATAACTACGCTAACGTATTGCTTTTGGTGGAATTTTCTGATATACGTAGAATATTTAATTCTTGCCCGCCATAACCGTACATCTACTGTGTAATAGGACATGGAGCAGCATGACATCGAGGTGTGTGGAGAAAATAGAACAACTTGTGTTAACGCAACGAAAACATAACTTTAATAACATACGCTAAACCACTTAGGATTTCCCTAAATTTCTTTTCTTTTTTTCAGATATTATGTCGTAAAAATTGACGATGTCATACTGCGTGGTAGTTACATCACTAAACTAATAGAGTACGATGATATCACAGCATTTTGTAATGGAAAAGAATGGAAAGTCCACTATGTAATCAACATCATATTCAGGATATCATTCTGAGAAAAATATATAAAAGCTTAGTAAGCTTAGATTGTAAAGTAATTGCTTGAACACGGCCGAAGAAACTACGAGTAGGAGAGGCAAATAAGAATAATAATTACGAGTACAATTTGTAACGATAAAACATTGCACAGTTTTAAAAGGTTTCACAAATAATTATATTTCACAGATAAAGCTAGCATGTAAGCGGAAAGCGGGTACCCCTACCTGCGAATCCCAGAACATTTTTTTATTTATTGACTTCAAATAAAAATTTCTCGAGATATACAAGATTATACCTCATCATATTCTGTCACGAGAAAATCGACATCACTTAAAATGTTTGGGGTCGACTAACCGCTTGGCCTACAGACTAAGAGGATAATTTCATTTTTGTATGGGCACTTATCGTTGATTACGGTTTTTTCGTTCTGTCTCCGCTGACGGTCTCGAATTTTTATTTGGTATAATGTTATACGGATACTACTACATATTTAACAGTATGTCGACGCTATTTATTCAATGTCAATAAATACGATTACAAAAACATTAATTAACATTATAATTTTTTTAACACAATATTTGTTTATTATCATTATTTTTTAATTTAAAAAAAGTACGCAAATTGTGTCCTACGCGCATATAGTATATCTTAATATCACTAATTAAGCACATAAAACTTGCAAAAAAATCTTAGAAATGCATATATCGCTGTAATATACAAAATGTCCTTCAAATAAACATAAATTAAAATTATTGATAAGCAATATTGATACCATAATTTTATCATACCAGTAGCTTTATGCCATACTAATAATGAAACCAACTATAGAACGTGTATATCCAACCGGCAGTTAATGCGAAAGTATGAAAGGATAGGAATTGCGTGCCCTTTATGGTTAGAATGATTGAACCCGGGGAGTTAGAGAATACAACACAACCCATGATTGAATGCTTTGTACGGGCGATATTATGAAGCTCATTATAAAGCTTATCGCTAATATGAGAAAGAAATATACTCCATATACACTCTGCCTATAGCGAAAGAATTAAAAATGTCGCATTTCAAAGAATATCCAACAATCAGTACAATTAAATTAGTAATATTATTAAGTGTAAAATAAAAAGCAGAAAACGGAAATGCCGGTTATTACCAATACATGCAGCAGAGTAATATATTTTGATGTTATTGGATTGTTTTGTATGATTGCATAATTATTCAGTGAAGATGGAATTTTATATTTGTTCTATTGGGTGTTATATAAATGATTGATTTGTGTTCAAACATTACAATCAAACGTGATATCTATACCAAAAAAATTTGTATGTTATAATTTTTTCTTCGAAATTTTCGTAATTAAATACTTTTCCTAAAATATGTAGCTGTTGTTGTATACCTAATTCGATGTAAAAATAAAGATTAATACATTACGGTTTTTTAAATTATAACCTTGTATATTAAGGGAATGTGTTGGCAAAAACCGAATTTATTTTTATGGTCTCAGAACAAAGCGTGCTAAAGGGCTTTTGTATTAATAATATTATACTTATATGATTTATAAATCCATTATAACTTGAACCGTTGTACGAACAGCAGAAATGCGAACCTTTCACTGTGAACAATGGGGATTTTCTTTCCGATATAAACCTTTTGTGTGTAAAAATAATTGTACGTTCATTTTCCATTCTTTATCACCGAGGTCGTTTTAAGTCCGGGATATTAACTATCGGCTCTGGTTAATGACATTTTTGTAGAGAATGTACGAATTGATTGTGATTGAATCATATTTATTGAATGAATCGTTTCATTTTAAATTATCACGATACAAACAGCTTTATATTAACGTTAATTGAAAAAACTTATGTATTTTCCTTCAGTGTCTTCTTTGTGTTTGTACATCATATTTAATAATGTTTGGTCCGCAATATTTTGGGTCATGTTTAATGTTATTTTTACTGGAAAATTAGTCTTATTTACAAATAAATTCTTTTAAAGAACACTTGCACATCATTATGTCATATAAATTATATTAACTACTATCACTAAAATAAGATATATGTTCGCGTAAGGAAAATGTAGAAATATTGTTACACACACATGATCACACATGATCACACATAATATCTAGTACATGTGTGCACGTAAGCCTATGCTCAGTTACAAAGTTTGAGAAAAGAGCAGAGAATTCCTATATTACAAAATTAGGTATTTCGTATGCTCCTCCTGTCGATGTCTGCAACTCGCCATTTCACGATCAATGTTATTACGCAGTGCAGACGTAGACAAAAATTCAATTTCATAAAATACGATTTACATAAATTCTCAATTCATGTCATTAAAAAAATTTAAAACCAGAATTATGAACAAACTATTACATAGATGATATTATTATTGTTTTATTATAACGCCAAATCCGTTACGACATAGGCAGAAAACACCGAGTGCCATATACATATGTATGTACATACATAAGTACATAATATCCTTACAGACAAGTCGTGCTTGTTCCATTTTCAGCAATCTCTTCATATACGCACAGTATTTCGGAGACTTCTAACTGTCGTATCGGCCAGTATCAGACCTATTTGATCAAAATAGATACATACATAAATAACTGTGTTGTTGTAATGTTACAAAATATAACTTTACGTTTCAAGTTGAAAATAAATATAAATAATTATGGCCTAAAAATTATATTCAGTAAGATTGATATAACACGAAAATTATACCAACGCGCAATACCGGCGCGTATTAGATATAATTCCACCTAAAATAAAATGTCCACATCTATCTCACTCTGCGCATTTACGCCACTCACCTGCACCATAGCAAAGAAATACGACCCACTAGAACGGACAAAGAGTTAAACGACCGACCGTAAAGTTGGGGCTCAAGTATCGAGATATCATAACCAGAAACAGGCTTATACATTTGAGGTCATTAAATTTTTTCACGACTGGAATAACCATTGACTGCCGTTGATATAAGACGGGTTAATGGAACGTCATAAGGTTATAAGTTATGATCGTAACTGTATTATATTAATATCTTATAATAATAGCTGTCATATTAGCTGTGATTACTTATATCAATAAGTACTAAGGTTTTAAAAGTAAACAACTATACGTGTCACTTCTTTTGTACCGTTAAAATATAGTTTGCATAAACTTTGAAATATTCGCTGTTCACTCATCGAGAATATAAGGAAATGGATATTTGAGGTCACTGACGTGGAAGAGAGCTACATGCAGGTCCCCGTCTGAAAACCTATTGATTTTCATGTAGGTACAAGCCATATATTTTTTATTCGCATAGTATCGTATATATTGACAGGAAACCGGACATCTCTAAAGCCAAAACTAAAATCATTTGAGGTGATGGGAATACTGGGAATAAAAACATTATGAACTACACCATAGCCTCTTGAAATTTTAATTCTTACGTAGTAGGCTTGTCCTATAGGATTTATGATTTATAATTGTGTTGCATAACCATTGTTAACCCTTAACTGTGGTCAATACATTTTTATCACGCTGCAATGGACATGCGGTCTCACAGACCACTCCTTACCTCGGGACAATTAATGTGAAAAGATTCACATTAGTTGTATAGCTACCGCCTTATCGTTTTTGGGGATACTAAACTAAAAAAAATATGCATTTAGTCCATATTTATTTATTTTCTTATGTAACAAATACATTTTAAGCTTAAAAGACAATTTCCAGCGTAAATTAAACCCGTATCACTTTTTTTATCAAAAACTACGATTAAAAAACATCAGAAAAATCTACACAATTATCTTTAAAGGTAAAGTATGCTAGCGGAATAAGTTAAGGGATCAAAAAAGAATTACAAATTTTTCGCGATTTTTTGAAAGGCTTTATAATGCTCGTGACGGAGTAGCTGAAACAGCATATTAGATGTTATGGGGAAGCAGTTGTATACAAAAATTGTAAGCACAGTTGTCTGAGAGACTGCGAATCCAAGTTAAATATTTAATTAAATTTCTTGAAAGAGATACGGGGTTATCCCTGTTTACTTATTATTATTTTAGTTATTCTGTGTGGTAGAAGGTCAAACGGTGAGCTTAAATAAATTAAATTTTCCGTAAAATAAATTTTTGTCGTTTTGTCACGCGTTTCTGTTTTATAAATATGTTAATATATATACAACTACATATTTTGTTACCTGCCACGAAATACGGTCTCATATTTCGAACTTAATTTCCGCTAATCGATCATTGCGAGGTGTTGGAACAGTGTTTTCGTGAACAAAGGGTCGTGCTGAATATATTAAATAAGAAACAAAATATAATATGGACATAAGATTGTAATACAGTATTTTTTTACAATTTTTTCCATTGCCTCGTTGATTTGAGAGGCCCTGGGTTCGAACCCCGGGTTAGGTACTATGTAGAAATTTCTCTGCTTTCGCCTTTGGACCTTCTGACTAATACGAACTTTTTTAAAAAAATATGCAATTCGGTATTGAATATTTCTTACTGTAGCACTGAAGGAAAACGGAAAAAATAAAACCTGCATACAGTAGATTTTTCCATAATGTTCTTTAAGCCACGTGAAATCTGTCGACTAGAACTTGGCCAACTTGGTAGACGAAATCCTAACATTTCTCAGTCTGAGAGGAAACCCCGTGTCCAAAAGTTTAATGATAAAAGGTTCAATAATGATGATCATATTATTACAAATATTATGTAATCTTATGGCCAGTTGTACAGACTATATAAATGCAAGTACTTGACATACATGGTGAGCAGAAACAGGAAAAAGGACCGATACTGGCACTAAAGGTTAGAGGTATCGCATTTGCGCTCCGACTAATTCACTTGAGGGCTATTAAGGTTGCTCTCGACTAAAACAACCTTCATATAACGCGGCTCATGATGACAGTTAGAACATGATAGGGTTATAGAAATTGACCTAAATTACCGTAGCAGTTCTAAGCGTTCGTGTGTATTGGCTCAAGTACTTACTCATTCATTCATTCTATGTATATCTTGAAATATCTGTTGTACATAACAGAGGGTTAAAAATACGCCGCAGAGTTACGAATACTCAAGGCCCGTGGTATCGCATTGAAGCAAAGGTTTATTCACTCGAGAGCCATTCGGGTCTCTCCCGACTGAAATAACTGTCGCATAGCAGTGATATAAAGCGGGTCGGAGCGGCAGGTGAGCAGAATTATGTCGACATGAGACAGAACTGATTTAACTAGCTGCGCTGTCGTTTGTGTTGCCTCTTGAATTTAAGATTTCACACGTTTTCACGATTTCACACACACCGTACAACCGTGAATGTAAAATTGTCGTGACGTTTCAGGAGCAATGTATGACACGTGATGACACTCGAACTGAAAACTAACGTACCTAGATGTTAAATATTCGCATTTCATGGTCTAAGAAAAGTTATTTCAAAGATTTGGCACAATATCGATATTATAATAGAATACACATTCTTATGAAATTTCATCTGTAATCGTAGCTTAGGGTAGTTTATATTTATTGGCTTGACATTAACCTGTATTTCATTTGTGTATACTATACCGTTAAGAGTATATATAATATATAATCAAAAAGAATTAACGAAATCTTAGTACGCCGTGAACCGCTTTTCCAGTCACATCAGCTGAATACCGAACAGAAAAAGTAATAAGTATCATAAAGTACGCACAAAGACGTCCCTCGGGAATTCGACGCATTTGTGTAAGGAAGACGTAAGCCAGTATCATTCAATGAAATGAGGTACTTACCGAACAAAATGGGAGGAAGTTACCTAATTAGGGGAATAGGCGCCCAGAGTACCATGTCTCCTACACCTGCGGGATACATACGCTTTGTAAAAGTTAAACGGCATTCATTGTTATAAGTTGGTAAACGGATTTTGTAGACGGGATGCTTCGTTTAATGGTTCATTTGAAATTATGTTGAAATACAAACATTTTTATGGAAATATCCTGCGTCAGAATTTCGTTAAAAATGTTTTACGATTTTGTTCTTGCATCTATGTACATATATATGACTGTCTATGTTGTAACATATCTAAAACGTATTTAAGTGATGAGGCTACCAATTATAAATAAACATTTAGTATATCTGGCTCTATTTTTTTTTCACTATCTCTCCTTCTACCTCTCTATCGGTCCATCTGCTTGTTCGTCCCTCAACCCGTCTCCTGTCTATAGACAACGACTCAAACTGATGAGCAAAAAATCTTAAATAAGTTTATACATGTAGGTAATTATTTTCTGATTCATCCCATTCACAAACCAAATTATATTAGAACCGTAATAGCATTATAAAGTTCATAAAATTATTCATATGCGCAAATCATCTTTAAATTCTCGCAGCGTACCTGGCGGAAGTAATTACACCTAATTACAATTATTCTCCATAGAAATTGCAGAGAGCAAAACGCGTCTAAAATTTGTCGGTTTCAGTAGTTTTAATGATGGTGGTATAATAAGCACAAAGTTAACAGTAGAATTGAGAAATTATGCTCATATTGCCATATTACAAAATAATGAAAATATTAATGGTTTTTACTTTATGCAATCACTCTGATAATTATATTTTCATATCTCCTGCTAGATAAAGGCTTTTTTGACTTATGGTAACTATTTTACAATATTGACGATCATTTATCCTTCTGGTTGGACTGCAAGATTTTACTAGATAACTTAGTACCTAAATAGTGACAGGTTATTTAAAATACGTTTAGCCCATAACTGAAGTATCATATATTACCATTTCAAACCGTTATTATTAATTGTAGAATATTCATCTAAGTGTTGATTTGATTTTATTTCAATGCAAAATTTAGCTGACCATGTAGCATACCATTTGGTATTTATACCATATAATATTCAAAACCAAAAAGACGTATAAACGTACGGTTGTTCGTTCATAGACCGGTGTAAAATAGATACAAGATTCATGATTCTATCACTCAAATGTATATCGTGTGTCTACACGAATTTGCTGCAAGGTAATTGACGTTCGAGTAGTTGCGTTACTCGTGGACACACGTATGTACATAGATGGCGCTGAGGGAAGGGGAATGTAGAGAATCAGTGGAGCTTGCACCTGCATTTCCCAGGGGAACCGTTCTCGCATCTCGTCCTCAAGAATAAATATATCAGTGTGGCATTCGGAACGTGTTTGTATCCACATCAGTTTGTCATTGGTATACAACGGGGGATGTTTCTCAAATAAGACGATATTGCTTTACTTTGTATAATAGTGTTACATTTTAATCACATAATTATGCGATGGGATACATACTTAAATGAACATACGATATGCATCATCCGATTTTAAGTAGTAGATATGAACGCATGCCGGCTTAGAATTGCTGCGGGACTCGATCCATGTGTTGCAATTTTTATATAATTACAGGGGCGCGCTTAACTAAGATTTTTCTTGATAACAATTGACATGCAGCTTATGGTGTAGGTTCATATTGTCATTGGCATAAACACTGCAAAGCAATCATTCACAATACTCCACACCATAGTCAGGCTACAGTTCATTTAAAGCAATTTTACGTTGGCCCTTATTATACCTTCTTGCTTTAGCGGAAGATTGTCTGGAGCATAATCCACCCCGCTAATAAGTAATTTTCGTATATAACGAAAACTGTAAATCAATTTCGCTCCTGTTGCCCACAACATTACATATAATATATGAGATTATACATATGTATAGGCGCGTCTGTTTTCAGCGGTGATTTGTCATCACTCAACGTATGAGATTATAAGGAAAGATGTCATTAGACGCACTCATAACCTTAATGTTTCATGTCGGATATACCATCTATAAGGCTCTAATGTAATCCTCTGAGACAACAGCGCAAAGACAAACCACGCGAAATACAATATGACAAAACATATCATCATCGTTCACGTGTGGCTAAAACTATTAAGTATTAACTTTTGACTGTTTAGTATATTATGGAGATGTTGGGTAGGAGAGATCCCCATGAGTCGAGAGTTTTTAAGCCAACCCAAACCCTTTTGATAACTTTTAATGACTCAGCTTGGGATAGCAACCGGTACTGACAGCTTAACTTGTACTTCGAGAAGCTAAAACACTTGTTTTCACCACATCTAATGTTCCGATTGAGATTATAATTTTTATACATTTCTATAAAGCAATATTCTTTTGTCATAATAATAGTAGAGCTAATAAGTGAATAAAATTAGCAAAGCAATCGTATTTAAAGCCAAATTTGAAAATTATCTAAAATTGTCACACCTAGTTTATTTATAATATTGTACACACTACTATATAATATATATGTACATATATTCAAAGGCGAGAATAATCATTTAATGTTAATTAAACTCATCCGACAATATGGTGCCAAATTACACAATATTTCTAAAGAAGTTTATTTCAGTTTATTGTGATATTGTAAACAATATGTACATATGAAATACTGACTATAATAAAGCCTCTTTTGTTGAGAAATTACTGTCATATTATACTTTATTCTAAAACCAACACTAGGTTCATAACAAAAATCCAATATAATGTTTAGTGGCGTTCTCTTTCAGTGGACTTACTTTTAGATTCATGATGAAATATTGCGTTAGATCGGATTATTTAATACGGAAATAATAAAAAATACATATATTGAAATATTAAACGTTTCAAAAGTATTTACATAAATTATTAATATATGTATGTACCGGTTTAATTTACCTATGTTTTATTGGGATAGCCCGACGTTTCAAACTTGTCTAATATCAGACTTTATGGATCTTCGCCATGAGTTCCGAAGCCAAGAGCGCACTGTATCTACAAAACATTGCGTGAATAAAATCGATTTACAATTTAATAATTAATTAATTGTTGTGATGCAAAACGAAATAATAGTGAAAGGATTATATATAAAATAGAAAGGTAAATCATTTTATGAGTATAATTGTAGCGTAATGACCTAATGCAGCATTAACTGCTCTATATCGGGCCCCGCGGATGTCCCACATTATCCCCAACTTTGTAAATTATACCCCACTTTAGATATAAACTGACCCGTACTGTATTAACTTAAACGCTTTTAGAGAATAGTACGCTGAAATAGCTTAAATAATGTGCTATATTATTTAGTCCTATTAACGCAGAATTAAAAGGGTTTTCTAGTTTCGAATACAACAACATAATGATGTATCTGATACAGTATTAAGAGAAACAATGAATTCAAATTGTTATATCATGCTAAAAAAGCAAATGAACGTATGTAATTTATTTATTAAAGAACACCAGCTGTAGACATATTAAGTATTATTTCTATCAAATATTTTTACGTATACATTATGATTCTCGGTATCGTTATTAAATAAATAAGACAAAATAAATATGATTTCAGAGATACGCGAAGATAATATTTTTGTGTTATTTATTATTTACATGTATCTAAGCTGTACAACGTAACTTCACGCCTATAATCCCCGAAGGGGTAAGCGGAGAAGTATAGGATATTCCCACGTATCACCAGTTACGTTTCCGTCCCAGTGGTGAGCCTGGACAAAATTGGTTTTTATCGACGTACTTATGGTATATCAAACATTATTTTTATAATTAATTCGTTTCTATGTTTACAATACAACAAGCCGTCAATCTTATACATGAGATTACGATTAATCAAATCGAATAATCAAGAACAATGTGTGATTAACGCAGGAGAAGTACCACGGGTCTGCTAGACTAAAGATATTTGACATTCAATGCTCTCTGCCTACCCCATAAAGAACCTGGAGTGATATATATTCAATATAGTAATAACTAAGTCATCTTTCATGTCCTATCCGCGACTAACAATCTAATTCGGTAGCACCATTGACTTATACATAAAGCACAATACACGAATACCCAAACGGAATACATAGAAGATATCGTTTATCATACGCGTACATTCGTGTATGAGATGGAGAGTCGCCCAGAACCCTAAGCGCCGGAGAATGTTTTGTATTTTTTTTTATAAAATGTTTTCTTGCTTGAAATAACACCAACACTGCGTAAAATAAATTTCAGCGCAGGTTAGACCTTCAACTTGTTCAAAACTCAGTGCTTAGTTCTAAAGCGCTAACTACACAGCTGGGTTAGAAGTTAGAAGCGCTATCTGTTCTCAGTTTGCACTAGACTAATATAAACCTACCTACTCGCAGGTTTTACTCCAACAACAAGTATAGCTTGCTTTTATATAAACAGTATTTTATATTTATATATGTATTTATGTACATATGTTGGTCATAGAGAAAAAAGGACTGTAACATACGTATTATTCTTCCTACGCCTATGTTTTTCTTCCTACAGGAGGTTTCCCTATGGTCTTAGGCATTAAGTACGCCCTTGCACCACTTAGTTTAAGATTTTACTGAAAATTAAATAAATAAATATTACGTGAACGGAAAAAAATCACTTCGTCAATAATTACCGAATCATAATTAACTATGCTCGACGTACTAAGTAAAAGTAAAGACTGCCTCGTTGGTCAAGCGGTTGCAAGCGCGACTGCCGATCAGGTGATCGTTAGTTCAAATCCCGGATCGGTTACTATTGATTTTTTCTAATTTTGAATTTCTAGTAGTGAATCGGAGTTTGGATCTGTGCCTAGTGTATGGCAATGGAGTCACCCCGTGTTCCATGGCATATTAACATCCCATGGAATAACTATAACATAGGAATTTACTACACTGCTGTGCCTACCCCTTCGGAGATTACCGACGTGATGTCACGTTACGTGAATTATTACAATAAAGGTAACCCTCTTACAAATTTTACGTAAGACCAGAGATTTTATGCTTATTAAAATCGTCGAGATTCTACTGCATAATTACGCCCCCACAATAGTGGGGACAATGTAATTAGCGATTTTAGCGAGGTCTTGTCACTCCCGCTCTAATGACTACCGCCTCTGTCATCCCGCTGAAAGGTTACGTCAGGAATTTTGCTTTTTTCGTCTTGTAATTTCTATCTTGCAACACGTAAAATTGTTCAATTTAAACGAAATGAATTGTTTTATTGTTAAATATTACGTGAATGTTACCTGTTGTATACCGTATTAATTCACGTATGTTCTTTAATAGATAGCCCAACTAGTTTTTAACCTATTTAAAGTCAATTCTGGGGAAGAACAAGCACTGATAACACTGATAGCAACAAAGACGTGGCAGAGATCGATCTATTTGACTAAGTAACTGACTAAACAGACTATCTACAAGAGGCACTATTAAAAATTAGTTGCACTTCTTACTATTATTCTATTTATGCTTCTTGCTATCACTCTTTATAGATGTAAGATTTCTATTACTCTTACTCTATTTCTATGATGTATACCTAGTAATGAAGCAAAAATTTAAATAATGTAAAGAATCGAATTTGTTTTCGACGCTTAGAAACACGAAGCAATGAAATACGCAGTGCGTGATGGACTGGAATTATTTAATGCCTGCTTAATGAGAACTGCAGCCTGTCTCATTGAGGATGTACTAAAAAAAAAACAGCGTGATGTAAAGTTTTCGTAACGCTTACAAGTATGTTACTCCGTCAGCGAAGAATTTTCTGTTCATTAATATAACAATAACAATTTTAGTTTACTACAATACCCAATAACAGTAAAGAAACAAATCTACCCTCAGCAAGTAAATATTTTTCCAAGATAGCTGTACAAGTAAATTAGTTGCTATAATATATTTAACGCGCAGGTTCTGATTGCTGTGGCGGGTTCTCTGACGTCACAAGAGGTCAAGGTTCTGACCATTCATATCAAATAAAATATATCAAACATTAAAGAATTCTATATAATCGAAGGCTAAATTGCCTGATAGTGACTGAATAACATTTTTGTACACGCTCACACAGTAGAACATGTTTGAAATGAACTTGTTTAAAACATAGAACTTTTAGGGTCTACTTTTTTGCAAAAATAAGCGTAATAGTAGATCTAAAGTTTGAATCAAGAAGCAAAATTTAAGGTTATTTAAGAAGTAGTGTCGAAAGTTGTACATTGTAAGGTTTGCTGTGAAATTTAATAGTCAATCTGTATTAATCAAACATCCACAATAACTGCAAAATGCCTATCGAGAGCTATTTCATGGTTATACTCTATGACTATTGTCTTATATTGAATTCTGAAGGCCAGCAAGATAGTAGTACCCCACATGCGAGAATTA
>DWME01007381.1:0-12675 GCA_018244795.1 Parelbella ahira ahira
CCAACCACTGCCAACATACAATATTGAAATCATCAAAGTTTCCACTGATAAATGTTATACGTAGGTACATAATTCGAAGCCTTATACAATTAGCATTAACTGAGGCATTGACTATAACGTAGGGACTGAAATGATGTAGGAATATTACACAAAAAAATCATTTAGAATTCAGAGTGATAAATATCGCCCGTCGGATCTCTAAAGATGTAAGCATATATTTGGCGTTTAATACTCTCTGCCTACCCTATAAGGAAGCTGGTGTGACGAATTAATTAACAACAGCGGATTATTCAAGCTTATCAGTAACAATGATTGGGATTTTAGATCAAAACCTGGATAAAGGGCAGTCTAATATTGTAACAGACTTAGGACAGTACGAAAATTATTATTACTTCGTTTTTTAAAACGCTCAAGTGCTCGTAGGGTTTGTTAATTGAAACTGTGAACTATCGATCAATAGTGAGTCCCTACTGCCCTGTTGCCCTTCAAAGGAGAGCTCCAAGTTCGGAACGAAAGGGGTGAGCTATAGAAGGGTTAAAACGCTTATTTGTAGTTGACTGGAATATTGGTCCAGTGGTCAGTAAACCTAATAGCTGTGCCGGTCGTGGGTTCGACTGTCATTCAGGACGAATATTTGTGTGATGAGCATGAGTATTCTACGTGTCTTGATGTAAAATAAAATCAGTACTTAGGAATGTATACATATATTAAATATCTGTAGGCTGTCTGGTTACTATAGCATACGTTCCGCTTAGTTAAGGACAGGATCGCCGTGTGTAAGTTGCACCAAGATATTGCCATTGTTAGAATTCCCTACGGCTCAATCCTAGAACTATTTTTGCCGAAAGTCAGTAGCAGCGATAGATGTGTCTTGAGATTGAGGCGGACACGAGGCGTTGAATACTGAAATTTCGTGATTTGTATTGTAATAACACTTGACATTAACCGCAGCGCCACCGATGGACAGACGACCGACGTTATAGCAGTTTATATATGTACGATGTATTATTATTTGGATAACCGTATAAATAGAGGGTAACACGTTGCCCTCAATGATCGGCGAGTAACAGTACAGTGATACTGAGTCTGGTTAGAACGTTGTTTTAGTGAGAATAATTGAGGTTTTTTTTTATATTTGAGTTACATGTGACTTGACGAAGATGTTTCGTTTATTATGACACTCTATCGCACTGCTAATAAAAGTCGTATCAGCGTGGAAAGTTCAGTCGGATGTTTTGAAAGATTTGAAAACTCGAAAAAAGAATTTTTTTTGTATTAATATAAGATAAAATTAAGCCAACTGTTTATTAACATGACCCCGCAATTATATTCAGAGCTCGTCGTTCGTATTCCATATTTGAATTTAAATTTGATCATATTTTAAGTCTTTTTTTCTTGCAGCATTTATTATAATGATATTGTAATTTCATTCATATGGATATGCTCTTTCAACAGGTTTGCTTGAATTGGTAGTGAATTACGATTTTAGTTTATATAATGCATAATATATAATTTTAAAAATGTCCATTATAAAAAATATAGAATAATAATAACCTAAAACTGACCATATAATGGCAACTGTCCAACTACTTTGGAATGTAGAATATCGATTGTATTCATCTTTATAATTATGATATTATGTTACTATAACGTAGCGCCAGGATCCTTGCGAAGTAGACAAAGAGCATTGACTGCCCAATATTATATTATGTAGATATGCTATGATATGATTACGATTATGTAGATGTGCTTCTTCTACGTTAATTACTTTCACATTCTCATCGGCTAGTACTTAATTCATGTGGTGAACATGAGAATATTTTTTAACGATAATTAATATATTTTTTATAAATTTACCGCTTCAAACGGATAAACGGGCAAAATTTAATGGTATATTATGCACATAAATCGCTTGTTTCATATACATAAATAAATATATTTCTTTTAATGTTCTATTAAAAAAAGTAAACTTTCAAATCGTGCATTAGTTAGCTTAGCGCTTAACGGTGAAGAGTCATAAAGTGGTAAGTGCAAATTCCTGTTTCTGGCAACAAAATAAAATTACTAATTAATGACTTACGGTCTAAATATTCGTTAATTGTGTTCTGTGAAAAGTTTCACTTAAATATCTACAATATCCAAGAAATACTTTTTCTCTGTAGAGTACCTACTGATGGTTGTGTACAGATGAAAGTCATAAATTTAATTTTCAATGTTATATCCATAATAATAATTTTACAAAATTCATTTCCACCCTTTTTATTGTAATACGGAGTCTTATTAATATTTAATAAATATAAGATGTCGCTTCGGTCAATTTGTAATTTAATGCATAGCCTATTTAATATATGTAGGCACATAATTGTAACAATTTCTCTGGATCAAAACAGAAACGGGAATACGACAGGATCAAGACTGTCCTCTCCTTACGTTGCGTAAACGAAAAGCGGTTTAAACTAGTATGAAGCGGTTGCTTAAAATTTGAAATTCGGACTTTATGAAGTTAGTCATCACAAGGCAAAGATATAATGCTCGTGTATAGCCATTAGCGCACGAGAGAGATATTACTATATATTCGTGTCGGACTGAAATAGGCTGATGATGATGATGATGATGATTCGTGTGGGTCCTATGTTAAATCAATTTCAAATTTTTTAAAAATTTTTGATGTCTGAGTATCTTACTTACAAAATAAATGTCATATAGTGAAAAATTTTGCACATTAGTAGTTACTGTTCGAGATATTAAAAAAAATCATAAACGGTATTTTCATACGCATATTTAAAAATTTTCCTTTTTTCAATGCGTAACCGGAAAAGATTTAGACGTAACTATGATCATCGTTACTCATTCCCAGGTGACATTTTCATTCATTCATTCATCCTCGTCTTTGTTTTCTTAATCAAGAATTGGCGGGAAAAATGTGTATTGGGTATCTAATTAGAACGTGCAATGGAAGTGTCTAAACCATGAAGTGGCTAACGATCCTTATAAGGGTACTTTAAGGGATGCAGTAATGTGTACTGACGACTTAATAGACAAAATTAAATAAAGTAAACAAAGATTATTGATTCCCGCGTAATTATGACATATCCCTGTAAACATTTTTTTTTAAATTTATACAGGTAAAATAATACAAAAGGCGTAAAGGTGAATAACATAGGAAGCACAGAGGAAGAGGAAGCTACTTTCAGTTTGAATTTATGGTACTAGTATCTGCCTACATTTTATTTAATTGGCACCACACGTGCGAAAAGGTGTCGTGATGTAACTTGCAGGTGACAGATAAAAAATGTGACATGTGTACCACGTCGACTCGCAACGCAGTAGATTGTTGGTATCAGTAAGAAATTGGAGACATTGTCAGAATTAAAATATTTTATCGAAACGAAAGTGGTAATAAACAGTAAGTTGGGTCATACGCCGTAAATGTCTCAGAATGAGCTTGACAGCTGATATATGTAGGTCTCAAATGTGTTTGCTACCCATTAAAACCAGTTTTGTCCCATTACGTGTGCTATCGTGGCTTTTTACAATACTTTCCTTATAGAGAAGCAATCAAAATATAATATAATCTTAGAATCTACACGTGTCTCCGTAGTTGAACGATAAATAGATGGTTCTTAATTCATAAGCTATATTAATAGTATTCTCGAAGTTTCCACATCCACAATTGATGTTCCTTTAAGTACATAAACGTCATTGCTATCGATCATCATATTATGTCGGGAAGAATTAGGATTATAATAATGTACCTATATAGCTGTTTATATTTGTCTTTTGCATATCATTATTATAAAAACACATAACTTAAGTCGATAACCGGTAAGGTTGAGAAATATATAAAAATATAGCTTGACTTAAGTATTCTACTCATTCAATTTGAATACTTTTATATTCTTGGTATCTGCCAACGGATTCGAATAAAGGTGTTTGAATATGGAACACTCGATAGCCTATAAAGTTCTTCAGATTTTCTTTGTGCAACGATAGGTTTAAGTTTTTTGTTCAGACTTTTTACGCCTTGCAAATTTAAAATTTCAATGCGAGCGCACTCACGGTAAAAGATAGCCAGTAATATATAATTATACCCACCAATTTTTCTACGCACTTTCGCGTCCGCACACACTGACACGGCTCCGCGTGTGCGCACGTGACCGCAACGCACACTCGCCCACAACCAATAAATAGATTGAACTAAACGGTGAAATTTAAAAAAGGAACAAAACGGGCGGATCTCGGTGCGCACACAAGAACACTAATGCAACCCAATCATTAACTCTCGACACTTGAATTGTTGCTTTGCAATGAACAGATAGGGTTTAAAATCGAACATACATTCCATATTGTAGACCTAGCACGTTAACACGTAATGCATGCGTGGGAATGACAGTCACGCACACGTGTACATAATTTTTGATTATAGGAACACCGAATTTTCCTTCGAGTGTGCGTGGAGCTTTGAAACAGTGTGGGTGTTTAAATGCATTCGTTGGATGTGTGCGTTGACAAAGGCTAATGTGTTGCGTGTGATTTATTTGTGTGAGTATTTTTGTCGTTCGCATGATGGATTCGCGTGTTTGTATTGGTGTCTTTTTTCGTTTTTTTTGCGAGCGGACACATGCACACAGGCCTCGTGAAAAAATAATTTTAACTGGCACAGTGCAGAGCATGTTTAATTTTTGAGCTCTCTGTCCCGCGCGAAATGGGACGTCATTACTTTTTTAAATTACAAATGTCGTCGGTTTGTATTTCCATTTTGTTTATTTTATTTTTTTCTTTAATTCGCATTGTTTGCCCGGATTGTACGGTCGCCTAACAATTGAATGAGTTTGAGACGAAATACTTTTGCATACTTTAGTATGAGCCTCTGTATTAAGATGAGATCACTTTATTTATGTAGGTATTGCAAATTACTAAGAGAAAATTTTTCGGAAACCAAAACTAGATATACTTTATATGTTATATGTTATTGACCATGTTTTGTTATTGTTTGTTGACTATGATTTTCCTTTTTTTTGAAGACCGAATACAGTAACGGATCTCCTAGAACAGTAGTCAAATGAAGCCGAACAATCCATCTTTTTATGGATAATTTATTATCAAAAGCCATTACCATATTATAACAAATATTAATTATATTTTCCCGTTTTCACTACTGAGGTTATAACGCGGCTTAACTAATTGAGTCGCTTTAATAATAGATATAATGCATAACTATGAAATCGCATAAGATATTCATAAAAAAGGAAATCAAGTTATTTCTTTTTTACTATCAAATGTCTCGTGGGTGTGTTTAAACACATGTTATATACGTACCGGGAGCTCATGATGAACGACCTCGTACAGGTCCCAAACTAGTCGGGCTATTCACAAATTCACATGAGTTAATCCGATATGATATGTCAATATATACAGTCAAATTAATTTGTATCTCATTTCCACTTCGGTCTTCGTAATATCATTCAATAAAAGGAGTGATGTATACTTTATATGTCAATATTACAGCTATTTCATAAGTAATATTTGAAATTAAGTGTTGCCATAATTACCGGATATTATTTTACTGATAAATTTTATTAACCATCTTGTATTTTGTTTTGTCATTCTCAATAGCAAATATAAATTTTAATAATAATGGATTTTGCATATTACATATTGCGTACAAGACAATAAACGTAATATAACGTTACGTATAATAAGACAATAAAAATATATTAAAATTAATGCCTTTTGCAAATTCTTGAACTTGAAAAAATAGAACTTTAATCTACATGAATTGTTATAAAATAGATTTTTTAGCCCGTAGTCAATTTGCTCAGCAATATTTTCAATTCAACTTAAGGTTAATCAGAGTTGTTTTAGTAACAAAGATACACACTATTAATTTCTTCTAGAACATATATTTAACTTGGTACATTATGATTTGAATGCAACGAACGAAAAGAAAATAATTTTATGCAAATATCATTACCATAAACAATTTTTTAACAAAAAAACATTTTATTATTAAACGCGTTATTACTTATATAGTCTGTGGTAAGATTATTTCTGTAGATTTCTAATGATATTTACTTTAAGTTAAAATGGCTTATATGTATGACGTACGTTTGTGTGCCTCACACCCACACACTTGCTTCAGACAGGAAGACATAAAGACAGTGGCAGTAACAAGTCAGTGCAATTATTGTTGCCAGCTCTGATTTTAATAAATATGTGCCTACAATATATATAATATACTTTTGTGCCCGGTGTATGGCAATAGGAATATTTTCTATTGGACGCATATCATAACTGGTGGGTGAATCGTTGGAGTGTACTACATTCTTAGACTACTTCTCAGTGTGCCCCTTCGGGGAAATACAGCCTGGAATTTATTTAATTATAATACGGGCATACTTATTCAATCATCATCACGTCAGCTTCTTGCGTTCCGCTGCCTTTCCCAAGGTGTGCCACAACACCCGATCCTCCGCAGATCTCATCCAACCCCTACCACAATAGTCTACCACTAATAAAATCAGTAAAAAAATACACATATTATAATCATTATTTTAGATTTCAATGAAATTTTTACTTCTTTAAGCGCATTTTAATTATTGCTACATCATCACGGCAGGCCGTTACGGGGTAAGAAGAGGGCATAGACGGCTTAATATCTCTACCCTTCCTGACCTGCCATACTTCTTCCACGTTCACCAGTCTCTTCACACATCGACACCAGTTTTTAGTGTTTTATACATGAGTATGATAAATTTGCTTTATTACAAACGCATTATTTATATACATTTTGACTTAGATTGCGTCAGGACTGCATTAAGTATGGGACAGCGGTGGTCCCGGACTGCATAGATTATGTACTTTGCATTATTTGGTAAGGTAAGCAAAAAAGGCTGTTTTATTTTATGAGATTTTGTTACAACCATTTGTCTTTTACCTTTTTGTCTTTTACATTTTTCTTTTACTCTTCAGAATGAGAACGGTTAGGGCCATTATCTGCCACGCTGGACAAATTCAGTTGTGTTAAAGTTTAAGGATGCAGTAAAATTAGACTTATCATAAATATAACTATTTAGATGTTAAATGACATGTTTTCTTTTTACAATCTTTTTAAGACCACTTTTACACACACGTCTCATCTCTTCTGACAGCAATTTTTATATTTATGCTTTCTGATAAGGCACTCTCATCAGAATGAGAAGGCACTAGTCTACCGAGCTGACTACATGTGTCTTGACGGACGTGTAGATTTCTTTACTATTATTTCCTTAGTTCTTAATCGAGTTAAATTAAATTTTCATATGTATATGTATAACTTATAAGTGCGTGTTACATGTCTGAACCTGAGATTTTCAGTGTTGGAAGCAAACATCTAAGCGACTACATTCTCTCTGCTTTCAGATCATCACGGCTCTCCAATCCTATATATTTCTATTCAAAACTGTAATTGAAATAAGTCCATATTTCCACTTACAATAAAAAGTAAGAGCTGTAAAAATTGCTGTTGAAATCATTAGCTATTCATAGCGACATGAATTAATTTAACCCATTACCTTTATAAGTCTCGACATTCCTGTAACTTAAAGTGAAAAATGTTTTGCTATTCTGTCAATGCCACATTTCCTCTGAACGACTAAAACTTAAATTACTTTTCATGTCATTACATCTTTTCGTGTCTCTTAAATCTGAAGGTTATCGTTACGACACAATCATGTCTTTAATCAAGTTTATTTTTGTTAAAATAGATTGGTTTATTTCTCATCAGTTATCCAGATTTTAAATTAAGCAGGATTATTTATTATAATTAAATCGTAAAATTATTAAATCCTAATATACCGTGGTAGAGTCGAATTACATAAATACATATTTATAATTAGATTGTAGTGGAGTATAGAGTACATGGGGTTGAACTGTTTATTTTAAAATAAAATTTAAAAACAGCTAAGAAATATTTACATCAGTTTTAAAAATCGCCATGATCTTGTTCTCATTATTTTTACATCTTTTTAAGAAAATAAAGCAGCAAAATAGAGGTCCGAACATCTATCGTATCAACTTAGATTTGGACAGCAGGAATAGGGCTGTGAGGATCGGTTAGTTCAGTATCGGATTTTAATTAAACGATTGGTACGTGGTAACTAAAAGTCTTCCAGCCTTCCCTCCGTCGGTTTCCAAATGTTATAAGGCAGGTCTTTGAGATTCTTCTTCTATCTACTCTCTTCTGTACCGTTTTTTATGTACTGCAGCTAGATCATTTTTGATCGTCACCAACCTCTTTATCTTCTATATTCGTCATTCTAGACGAAATTCCATAGATTTTAATAACCACTAATTTTTCGTTGTCCCCTTGTATTTAGATTACGTAATGTAGGACATTTTAATTATTTTTATATTAATTATTGACTCATAATTGTCTAGATAACAATATATTTTCAATTTTAGTGGAAGTACTTTTTTTGGAAAGCGTACTTCTGTTTTTATATTAATTATTGTGTAATAATAGCCAAGACAAGAATTAGGTTTTTTGCAATGCGTACTTCTAAGCGTAGTGGCACTGATGCGTCGCGGTCGTTGCTCCGCGCTACTACAAAACAGATAATGAGCGCCCTTACATCCGAATGACATCTAAAACATGCTAATAGCTTAAGTATTACCAATTCTGAATAAATTGTCGATCATTATGTACAATGCAATTTCGTTAACTGTTCATTGGTAGGTAAAAATCTAATTTCTATTGTGGTAAGTGTTTCTATTGCAAGGACTGTCCAGTCCATTGCTCCAGTCCATTACTCCATATTTACTCTAGTAGGCCACTTGACTGATGACGTACGAAGTACGAAGGCATATGTTCGACTTCCACTCGAGACAAATATTTTGTTTTTGTTTGATGAAAACGAGTACTTGTTCTGCTTGTGGACAGTAAATTAGCTATAGAAGTGTATGGCTAGAAATTTGTATGTGTGATTGTCACGTATCTAGCTAAGAGAGGATAGGCTCCGTTTTCCTTATCGTTCGATAAAGTTCATTGTTAGCTAACAGTCCGCTGCTGGACATATGTTTCTCCAAAGACGTGTCCTGAGGCCGGTATTTAGTTCTCATTCAGTCTTCTATCCGCCATTATGAGTTACGGCCATCGTTGGTTTGATGCGTTCCCATGGCTCTCTAGAGAAATATATTTTCCATGTAGAGTTCGGAGCATCACTAATATTACCCCGCACAGTTTGCATGTCGAAAACTTTATTTTGGGGGAACTTTATATTGCGTTTTCGAGTGGCAACACAGCCCACTATCCATCTCATATTGGGAGAATGAAACGAAAATATTACAATGATATCCTATAGGACTTTCCCTGAGTAAGACTTCGACTTTGGTAAATATAAATTAATATAGGTATATATTATAAATTAATACAAAGTCATCATATATAATATTTAAATGGAGCTAGTTCTTAATAATTTTAACAGTCATCAATATAAATGGGTTTTGGTGAACGTTGTCTGGTTTTATTTATAATGGAAATCAACGTATTAAAATTTTTTATTTTGTTTTCGTGCTTCGTGAACAGAATATTTTTTTGAAAGCGAAGCTAGTTTAGCGAATGCAATACAAGACACCTGGCATTCTTTAAAATAGATAAATTTATTTAAACAAATTCGATTATTACTAACTAAATAAACATGTTCTTTATCTAATTGTATGTATACTTTTAAAATCATCAGAATTAAAGCTAGAACGACCTCTTATGACTACTCTCCTTACATGAAAAGAAAAAAAACGACAATAATAAATAGAATAACATTAAAATCCAATAAAGCATGGCAACATCGAGCGTGTAGTGTGTAAGCCATAACAAACAACCCCAAAGAGACCCCAATAGACTAATAGCGGGGAATAGCGGAAGAAAAACACATTCTAACCGTCGTTTATTTTCCTCTCCCTCGCATCATGTCGTATAAGAGAAAAGATTATCCCTTAGTGCGAGAGTCAGTTAATGTTTTGGCTTAGGTATATGATAATTATTTTTCCCTATACTTTTGTTTGTCTTTAGGCAGATAGGACAATAAGTTTTTATCCGTTATATATTTTTTATGTTTATAATAGATAGGTAAATATTTTAGGAGGACAAAATTATAGTTAACTAAAAGAAATACTCTTAACGAAAACAGCTATGGACCTGCATTTATGAGTTCGGCGAAACTAATGAAATCGATAGCTGTTCACTGTCATTTTAATATTCTTCAAGATATAACGAAGAACTCAATCGATGAATGTTAAATAAAAATTGTAAGAATTTAAAGACTAAAAATTATTTTTAAAATTTTTTAAAATACATTTTTAAGAAGAAGACAACTTGCATGCAGTTAACGGAAAGATATACAAATGTGGATGATTTTCAGTAATATAATGTATGCGTTGATACTTGTATATTATACTCTGCTGATAACAAGTAAGGTTACAATTTATTTTGTAGAACATTTTTATACCTTTTTCTTTTTATGTAGAAATAGGCTCGCGTTTGGCCGCAATCCCACCTGATGGAAAGCGAGATGCGGCCTAAGATGTAGCACGCTTGCCTAGAAAGTGCCTATTCACTCGCTTTTTCTACCTAATCTTTTCCACTTATAATTTATTCCTATCGGTTCAGCAAAGTATCTTATTCATCAATATTTTAATTCAACTTATAAGGCTGAAAAGAAAACTTCTTTGCTCTCTTACTGCATATCTGATATTACTGCGTACTTTAAAATATAATGATGACACTATAAAAATGAATTGATTATCACCTCAAATTTATTTAAATTTCAAATAATATTTCTGGAAATCACCACTGACTAGTCCTAAGGGCTTAATCTGTATCAAGCCCAAATATAGCTTCAATATAATATTAACACTTTAAATTTTTATCAACTGCTCACAACAAATATTCGCCAGCCCTCCGACAATGTCGTCTCGACAATAGTTGCACATGATTTTCTTCCCATAAGCACACTCACACAACACGCCCTTATACGTGTGTACGTGTGAGCATCCTTCACTAACCCGTCGCAGAATGTAGTTGTGGTACAGTTTGCAGGGAAAATGGACATTTTATTTGATGTTTATGTCAATGGTTTATTTCTCTGTCACATAATTGATATACTATATCATTGATATACTGATTTAGTAACATTTTATAACCTACAAATATACTGATATTATTATATTATATTTGTTCAGTAGTTTTATTTACAATTCTGTTAAATAGATTTATTTATAATTGTCTTCAACAACTTTATTTACAGTTTGATTCAGAGGCTTGTACAAGGCTACACAGGATGTTACAACTTTTTAAAGTAAAGGTAGTAGCAAACGACCACAGACCAGTCATCCACTTTTAATAATTTTATTGATATATAATTATTTGCAGTGGGGAAAAATAGCCTCATTCACACTACTAAAGTTATTTTAGTTAACTACGGTTATATTAGATTATAAACTAATTCTGGTACATTAAATAACTGTATACTCGTATATAAATGCACGTATTTAACAGCAACTTCGTTTAAATTTTAACGTAAAAGTTTTGTAGAGCTGTTACAGAGAGAGGTGAGTGAGTAGAGAGCTGTTAACTGGAGAAACCCATAGAAATGACACACAATTGTTACAAATTATGCAATACTGCGATATACGATTTTTTTTTTATTTTTTAAATAAATCCTCAACATCTGTACCTATTATTGCCAATACAAAGATTTTCAGGTCTCCGTACTATAATAACTACAATTTAACAGTATAGTAATGACTATTACGTATATATAAAACTAATCAGTTATTATAACCGCAGCTGCCGGTTTAAACCTATTTATTCCTTATCTTGATATTAAAATAGAACAACTACAACGAGTAATAATAGATAAAAAAACACTTAAGCAAATTATAATGTTTCTTCTAACGCTACGCTACGCCAGTGTGCGTGCTAGACGCCGCCTAGACGCGCTGACCCAGTGGCCGGCGACCTTGCTTTCTTATGTTGTTCCGTCGTCCCTCTCGCACGGGCCTCTCTCTCGTGCGTGCTCTATTGATAGTAAGACAAGGTCACTTGGACCATGGTTAGTAAAGGGTGAGAACTCGTCCTAGGAATCTGACGCTCGGATTCACTTGTTGGGTGCGCGACCCGAATGTCTTAGTTCACTTAGCTTTAGTTAACTTGGTGGTATCTTATCTTTATTGTTGTTATACTGTCAAGCTAGGTTACTTATGGGGCAAGCAGACATGCAAAGTACAAAATAATATGTGAAATAATTATACAATGGCACACAGGGTCACAGCATATTGCTATCGCTAACTATCGCTTGTTATCGCTAACAAAAGGATCGTGAAGCGGTAATTTCAAAATATTGTGAAATGTAATATCTCTATATCTACCCTTGAACCATATATGGTAATAAGAACTAGCAGATGTCTTCACGCGAATAGCAAATCGAGTGACTTTAGTTGTTTTCTTCTTACTATATTCTTGTGAAGATTGACGATTGAAGATATCTCGAAATTTCGATGATACCATCGCGCTAATAGTACAGTGATGTACGTATGAGTGGCCCAGGTTATCAGTTTGGGTGCCCTCCTTCAATGGATAATTGAGAATGGTTAGATTTTCATTAATTGAATCTATGAAAATTGTCCGCTACATATAAA
>DWME01007382.1:0-12675 GCA_018244795.1 Parelbella ahira ahira
GTAGTTTCATTTTGACGTGCAAAAAGTGTTCTATTGAACCAATTTTGAATAAATGACATTTGAATTTGAATTTGAAGTGGAAAATATCCCTGTCCTTGTATACCTCTTTATGTTTATTGTTTAAACTTTTTGTAATTGGAACAAATGTTTGACCTGTGTTACATATAACAAATATCTATTAAAGCATATAAGGAGGTAGGTATATTAATATATTTAACAGATACCTGGTTATCATAGCAAAGGCGTTGCCTAATAAGTATATTCAAATCAGATGGACATGTATGGAAAATTCCAGGACATTTAGACGTTTATATATTAAACTTTTCATGTATCTGTTTAGTAGTGTAAGTAACCAGTAAAAGTTTTATATTTGAAAATGTAGGTAGTAAGTAAATTTTACTTGTACGAAGAGGCGTTATGTATCACGAAACTTATCTTACGTTTGTTATTTCAGTACATTTTTACAGTAATTTACGCAGATAACTTTCATACATTGGTATAGCTACTTTTCAGGTTATGATAGTTGAAACGAAAACATATGCTTCACGTCCAAAATTAAAATACATATTATATAAATGTTGCAGATATGATAATATGTTTAAAGAAACGTTATCAATTGAATTACGTAACATCAAATAAATGTGATCATCTTAGAGTATACAAAAATGCAATTTTAAATATAGTCATTTCTCTGATACTAAAACGTAAGAAAATGTTTTTAATACTAATTAACTTACCTGTAATGTGTAGATTAGGGGGTGATAATGAAATAAGTAATGAGGTTTCGTGTAAATAATAAAAAAGGAACAGTAAAACTATCACAATCTGCCGGTCCGATCAATATCAATAAACTTTTATGATCCACTTCATGACATTATGGAGCCGTTACATTTGCTGACAATCAAGTGGAACACGTTTCAACCGTTCAAAGACTATAATTATTTATTATTTTGCTGTTACTTGTAGTTATTGGTCTAATGGCAAACTTAATGCTTAATGGCATCTTTTTATAGTTAAAATTCTGAATGATAGAGATAATGTATATTTTTACGTACATAAATAAATATATAATCACCACTGGAATTTACTATGCCCCATACAGTCTATCGTGTTGGGTAATTAATTAAGTACTTCTTAATTTAATTTAGTGCGTTAAATATTATCGTTTGATAAGGTCCTCAAATGTTTTCTTTCGGGTCGTTATTTTAATTTTTACAACTGTACGAGGTTTTCTAATCCTAAATTCAGCATCTCCTCACACATAATATGATAGGAGTAGGATTATGAAAATAGTTTTATTTTTTTTTCCTATTGCCTTGTCATTGTGTTTTGTGTAAATGAATAAAAACGATAAATTTGTTAATTTAAATATCCGAAATGTTAATTTAAATCAACCCTGTCGACACATCTGAATAAAGTTTAAAACGTCGATTACCTTTGCAATATCACTTAAGATTAATAAATACGTTTAAAAATACTGTAAAGTTTCCATATTGTCAGGGCGTCTTTATTATTCAGTGGTACACTCATTAATATTCCAAACTAAATATATACAAACATCCGCTAATTAATTATTGTATTTTAATTCTACTGTTCTAATGAAAGAAAAAATTCAAGTACCACAGTGCAAATCACCCACAGTAAATTAAATTATGATCCATACACATAAAAAAGAAATGACGATTGTTTTGTTCTATTATTTTAATAAATATTATATCGCAATATTATGTAAATTTAGAGCTAATGTGTATTCAAGCTATAAATCAATTACTCAAATTTGGAACATGTTCCTACAATGCGTACATTGTAATGAACTTTTAAATTGGCGGAACTCGTCATTGTCAATGTCAAATGTGTTAAACTACTTGTCTTTTGAATGTTCAAGATAGTTTAAAATAAATATTATGATTATTTCATGTAACCTAATTCAAAGTTGTTTCGTGCATTTATTGACATAGTGTTTGTTCGTTGCATGTGTAAAATGTCTGCAACAACATGCTAGGCGATATACAGTTAACTAAACGTTTGATTGTCATTGCAATAGTTCTTGGGGTTATCTTAATTTTAAAGGAATACGTCTTTGTTTTACAATCATGACCCAACAAAGAGTAGCTTACTTTTACAATGCGGATGTAGGGAATTTCCACTATGGTCCCGGGCACCCAATGAAACCGCATAGACTTTCAGTGACTCACAGTTTGGTGTTGAACTACGGTTTGCATAAAAAAATGCAGATATACAAGCCTTATAGGGCCAGTGCTCACGACATGTGCCGGTTCCATAGCGAGGATTACATAGAGTTTCTTCAAAATGTCACTCCGCAAAACATTCAAAGTGAGTTAATGTGTGTTCTTACAGACCCTTTATTCTTATATTTTTCACCACTCTCTTCATATATGAATGACAACAATATTATTTACCACTGTTATTTCTTGTTATATAATGGATTAATAGTTTGTCTTTTTAATAATTTGATCTCCATACAATACTGACAAATGAACAACATTATACCTAATAGCTGTCAATGCCATTACTGGTGTCTCTCTATAATTGGGGATTATGTGAGAACATGTTCATACAGCTCAAATGCTGAACATAGATCTCCCTAAAGGGGATTTG
This sequence comes from Parelbella ahira ahira, assembly GCA_018244795.1. Taxonomy (NCBI): domain Eukaryota; kingdom Metazoa; phylum Arthropoda; class Insecta; order Lepidoptera; family Hesperiidae; genus Parelbella; species Parelbella ahira. The sequence goes on from DWME01007382.1 coordinate 2,620, forward strand.
CCCTTGTTAGGGAACAAGGTACCTTAGACATGTAGTTTGGTTAACATGAATTGTAGGTTCATCATCATCATTTTCAGCCTCTAAATGTCACTGCTGTACATAAGCAACCCTTAATTAGCGCCACTACTTCCGGTCCTGGGCCTTCTGAATCCTACAGTTTCATCGTGTCTGCTTCAGGTTGTTCGACTATCTAGTACAAGGGTGATCTACACTCCTAATACCGTGACTTGGCCGCCACTCAATGACCTTTCTTCCATGAATTGTAGATTATAATAATAGTTATCTTTCAGGTTATTCGAAAGATCTTCTGCATTACAATGTGGGGGACGATTGCCCTGTGTTTGAAGGTCTGTTCGACTTCTGCTCTATGTATACGGGAGCCTCTCTTGAGGGTGCTATGAAACTGAACAATAATGCCTGTGATATAGCTATAAATTGGTCTGGGGGATTACATCATGCTAAGAAATTTGAGCCTTCAGGTAACAATTTTTTGGTTTACAGAAATATTGTTTATAGAAAAGAAAATTTATTAACGAAAAGCTTTCTGAAAAATTGTTAAATCAATTTCATAATTTTTTGATACATTAAGAAAAATATTTGTCTATGGTCTTTTAATGTTACAAGTATAAAATAAAATACGCCACTGTGTGCAATAGTGCTGTGCTATGTTAATAATCTTACTTAAAGTTTGAGTACTTCATGATATATGGCAATGATTAGATATACAATTTTCTGATGACATTGATTGCTTCCACCAAAATAATCAACATACCTTTGATTGTTTTTATGGGAATAAGGCATAACTATGCAACTATTATCAATTTGTTATTATGTAATACTTTTCATAATTTTTTTTAATTAACTGTACATGTGACTTATTTTGCATAGGTTTATAACATTTTTATTAAAATTACATTACAATAAAATAACATCATCATTCATGTGTAGAATTACAGTCTTCAATTAATGATCATATTAATTACTTATTATTTAGACTTGTTATTGTTAAGTGCAAATATTTTATTGATATTGCTAAAAGTTGTTTTCCTTGCCTAACTAATTTCACATTGTTTCGTCACACATAAAACTTAGGAGAACATTTTAGACAAACTGTTTGTCATGTTTGTGAAATAAAGTTTTCTGTAGAGTCAATATTCATCCGATTATTCATATTTCTATTGAATGTGTGTTATGGATCTTAGTTGTCATGTGGCACTTATGACATGACAGAACTTAATACTAAATGATATTTTTTACAACTAAATATATTTCCCACAGGTTTTTGTTATGTAAATGACATTGTCATAGCAATATTAGAGCTTCTGAAATATCATCCAAGGGTCTTGTACATAGATATTGATGTACACCACGGAGATGGAGTCCAGGAGGCCTTCTACTTAACGGATAGAGTGATGACAGTTAGTTTTCACAAGTATGGAAACTACTTCTTCCCAGGGACAGGAGATATGTATGAAATCGGTGCAGAGAGTGGTCGATATTTCTCAGTTAATGTACCGTTAAAAGAAGGGATTGATGACCAGAGTTATGTTCAGGTTTGTGTCATAAATACTTATGAATAATGATAATAATAATGAATTTTTTGGGATTTCTTTACAGCCTCACAATTTTTAACCTACTGACTGCCTAGTTCGGTTATTACAGATGTGATAATACTTTTTTTAAGTTGCAAAAACGAAATACAAATATTTGAAATATGTTCCAGGTATTCAAACCAGTAATAGCCAATGTTATGGAGTTCTACCGGCCAACAGCTATAGTTTTGCAATGTGGAGCCGACTCTCTAGCTGGAGACCGGCTCGGCTGTTTCTCGTTATCCACGCGTGGGCACGGCGAGTGTGTTAAGTTCGTTAAGAATTTAAACGTGCCCACTCTCGTTGTGGGAGGCGGGGGGTGAGTCTTGATTTTCAGTTGTGTTATTGTTTGCTTCATCATCATCATTATCATCAGACTACTCCTGTCCACTGCTGGACATAGTACTCTCCAAAAGCACGCCGCTGAGCTCGATCTTCGTCTCTTAAAATTCAATTGCTGCCAGCCAATTAGCGTATTTTTTTCTTAATAATAATTTTCGACCTTTTTATCATTCCACTGTTAGTACATGGGTCTATTATTATTGAGTTTTTTTTGTGTAATGGAGTTTTAAAAGTAATAACCCTATAGAACAAACCTCAACAAAAATGAATGCTGTAAGATTAAATATCACTTGCTATAACGGTGAAGGAAACATCGTGAGGAAACCAGCACACCTTAGAGTTTACAAAAAAAATAGCGTAGCAGACTATCTCCTATGGAATAGGAATTAATATAATTTTGTTGTCAGATATACCTTGCGGAACGTGGCACGCTGCTGGACCTATGAAACGTCATTGCTGGTCGACGAAAATATATCTAATGAGCTTCCCTATACTGAGTACTTAGAGTTTTTCGCACCCGATTTCCAATTGCATCCAGATATTAACAGGTAATTATTGCACTTGATTATATATGTATCTAGGAAACGTGGGAGTGTTATACACTCATCTGCATACCTCTTCGGGTATTACAGGCGTGATGTTACGTTTTTTTATATACGTGCCGGCTTCACTGGGTACATTTTTTCGGGATGGGCCAACTAGTTTCGGATCTATATTAGGGCCTTCATCATGAGCTCCCGCCGATTGCAGCCATGTCGCGGTAGAGAGAGATAAACAAGATGGTAAACAAGTTATTGAGGTGATATTAGGAAATTTCGAGAAATATTAAACAGTAATTTAAATTTATGTGCTATGAATGTATATAATGATGATACTATGAATGAATGTAAATCTAAACACATAAATAAAACTGAAGGGTCGATTTGTAATATCAAAATAATAGCGTTTCATTGAGGGCATGTGAAAGTATATACGGTACATAATCGTATTACAAAAACGCAATTTGTAACAATTTTGTTTGTCTGTTTGTTTCGAGTAATCGCGGAAACGGCTGAACTGATTTCGACGAGACTTTCACTGCCAGATAGCTATTGTTATGAGGAATAACTTAGACTAATATATTTCACATATTTTTTATATTAGAAAAATTTTAGCGTTTCGTATAAAAAAAATTAAATGTAATAAATCTAAGCGAGCACATTTGCGGGTACTTTTAGTTTTAAACAAATATTTTGGATGATTAAAGCAAATTACTTCGGTTTTAACAATCTGTTTATGCATGTCTATAATAATTTTTGTGATTTTGTCCAGCACAACGAACGCGAACAGCAAACAGTATTTGGAAGCGATCTCGAAACACGTGTATGATAATTTGAAAATGTGTCAGCACTCCCCTGCCGTTCAGATGACGCATATACCAGGTAAATTAAGTTCTACCGCGCAAGTGTAAGATGTGGAATGAGCTTCCATTTGAGGTATTGTCAGAGCACTATGACATGGGGCTCTTTAAGAAAATCGTAAACAGAGTTCCTCTCAAAGACCATTGGCCACTCTTCGGTTGTTGGAGATGTTCATAGGCGACGTGACCGCTTAACATCAGGTGGTCCGTCTGCCTGTTTGCCGAACTATAAATATATAAAAACAGGTCGGTTAATTATGTATATCTTCGAGTACAAAAGTAACGAATATCGTATACGCTTAACGTTTGCAAACTCAAATTCGGCCAGCGTGCCAGATTATGGCCGTAAGCATTTTCATTCTCAGAAAAGACTTTTATCAAACAGTGGAACAAAAAACAATTGTTCATGACTAATTAAATGTATATTTTTATGGCCTTTCAGGTGACTTCTTCCCAGAAGAGTATAGAATAAAAGACGAACCGGATCCCGATGTGCGTATGAGCCAGGAGGAAGTGGATAAGATAGTGGAGCCGAAGAACGAGTTTTATGATGATGAGAAGGACAATGATAAGGAGACGTTGCTACCGGAGATAAAGGAAGCATAGCAGTTAGATGGCCTGACGGACCCGCTGGCCATTTGATAAGAAACAGGGTTCATAAAGTTCAGAAGATTCTTGTGATTTGTCTTCCATACAGTTCTTCTAATGTGCTTTATAAAACAATTGTGTTTGTGCAGTGACACAAGAGACCCGGTGATATTGGGATTTTAGTGTTAAGTTTTACTGCTAAGTGCCTATTTTGTTTAATTAATTTTGTAATTAGATTTATTTTTAATTTAATAGCGTTTAAGGCGGTATTGAGTAAATATATGTTAGTTGTTTAATAAATTATGTGAGAAAAGCATTGTTGGTGGCATTAGTGGTTTAGAGTTCAGTCCCATAGCAGAGGACCTGAATTCAACTATTGGCGAGCACTTTGTAAAATTACGTTGTTTTAAGATTAAATATCACACTCAGTGACAAAAATATTGAGAGAGAATATGCATAGTTTATAGTTATATATACTTTTCTATGATATATCAAGTTTGTCAACCTGTAATTGTCAGGGTGATCGATTATGGCTTTAACTCTTCTTGTACTGAGAGGGTACATATGGCCAAAGTAAAACGATAAAAAGGTTGATGATGATGATAATAATTATATTTAATGGTTAAGTTAAATTAAGTAATGCTTTAAACTCTTTAGAGTATAGAGCGGCAAATAACTTGCCTAGATCTCGTTGAGGTTGAACTGATTGATTTAATAATTATAAAATAATGGTGGTTTCAGGTATAGGATAGTCTCAGTATGTTAGTGAAACATTTGTGCATTATGCCACTAATCTTAAAATTTAGTCTGCTGTTTGATGTAGTGTATCATTTGGCTTTCATAGGTTGTTTTAGTGAGAGTTAAGAGTGGCTTTCATAATTTAATTATGTTTTTGTACTAATTTCAAATACATCTAAATCTGCCCCTATTCAAAGGTTCTTTCTTTATCTTTAATATTCTTCATAAAAGTATTTTTTTATAGTTTTTTAGTTCAGTGGTGTGGATATTACTTATATAGGATTTTTTTACGTAAATGATAATAATAGATTTTAAACTATTTAAATGTAAAAAGAATGTCTTAATCATTGCCAATTATTGTCTTTGTCAAACTTTACCTTGTATTGTATATAATATTTTGCTAAAAGAGCAAAATTAACAAATTAATATCCTTTACAAGGATTTTTAAAGTAAAATTGTGCTTATAATTGTGTTTCTATGGATTTTTAAAGAAAAATTGTGTTTAAAATAAAAAAGGATATTTCTATTTCCATATGTATTATTATTTATATGTATTTAGGCTGTCAAATAGACAATAATAAATAGACAAAGTATGCACAAAATGTGTATGTATAAATATAATACAAACAGTTAAATCATAAATCTGCCTGCAGCTTTTCAAAGATCGTCGTCGAAGGCTAGAGTAAAAAGTATACAGTATGTGTTTCATGGTCTAATATTCATTTTCATTCATCCAACTGGTTCAATATTGCTTTATCAGGATGGGATATCCTGATAAAACAATAAAGCATCCTAAAGAAAGAATAGAAAAAATATAGTACCTAATCATTAATAAGGATTAGAGTAGTAGGTATAGAATATGAATAAAGCTAATTTTAATTATGTTTACATAATTAAAAACAGCCTGTTCGTCATCCCACCGGGCCGGAGGGCGTCCTACACTACGTTCAGTAGTACGGTCTCCACTCTTGAACTCGCCTACTGCACCGGTTGTCGGTTCTTCGGCAGATATGCCCAGCCTATTGCCACTTCAGCGAAAGGCTGCACGCAGATCAGGATGCGATAAGCCGAAGACAGGGCGCGATGGCGCTCATTAGAGGAGGCCTATGTCCAGCAGTGGACTAAGATAGGCTGATGATGATGATAATGAATTAAAAACATCACTGGTTTTAGCATTACTTTATTATAACATTCTCCCATGCAGATAGTGATTCATACAACTAAAGAACACGATAATTCCATTTAATTGATTGAAGTTCATGCACTTCAATTAACAAAATGATTGTATTTGTTTAAATTTCATACTCCTCAAAATACAAAGATTCCATTTAAACAATTGGTTGAAATTCATACACCTCAATGAACAAAATGATTAAAAAATCAATTATTTGATTGATTTTCATACTCCTCAATTAACAGAATGAATCCATTTAATTGATGGGTTGAAGTGTATACATCTCAACAAAATGATTCCATTTGATTATTAAGTTCATACACCACAATAAATAAAATTATTTTATTAAATTTATTGATCCTATAATACTCAATTAATAAATGAACATTATTATTAATTTTCCAATAAGAAATTTTTTACTTTTATAATGAAAGATATGAGAAACTAGGATTCTGATAAGTAAATAATGTAGGCAGGTATACCTTAAATACATGCAGTTGCATTACTTTTATGATACAATTGGTTACTACTTATAAATAATAAAAATTGGATTCGTTTCACTCCATAATTAAGTGAAATATAACGAAAATACATATAACGTTTTTATCAGTTGTATACATTGTTAGTTGTTAATAATAATTGATCTCTTGCTCGCTCATTTAAATAATGATTTCCTTGTTTGCTGGCTTTAATGTGACTTATTTCTGTTACAATAATTATTTTATTTTACAGATTGTTTAATTAACAACAATTAAATAATCAAGACGAACATTAGTAATATTTCAATGAATGTTAGTATGAAGAAGGAACAACAGCATTGGTTAATAAAATAAAATATTCCATTAAATAACATACATAATATTTTATTTAGAAAGGAATACAATAAGCGATTAGGTTCTAGGTACTAATACCCACCCAGTCTTAAATCTAAGTTGTTATCGAGTATATATTTTTGTACTTCGCTTGTGTCAGTGTCTAGATCAACAGTTAATGTTGTGAGTGATTCACATTTATCAATAATTTGCAACACTGTACTTTTTAATAATTCACATGTACAGTCTAGCCATAAACATGTCAGATTTTTTAAGATACCTCTTTGCAACAAGAACAGCAATGTTGTGTCCATCCGAAGTTTCGTTTGAAACTTAAGAGCAATTTTTTGCAAATTGTCTGTGCAAATCACCAGATAAATCAAGAGTCTTTTGATATCAAAATTTTCGTTACCCAGGGTCAAATTTTTGAGTTTATTGAAAATTGTTGCTGGTCGTCTAAAGAATCTTGGTACATATAAACTGTGTGATTGTGTCATAAGACACAGTGTGGTAAGATTTGGGCAGCACATGCCGATCGAAACTATTGCGTCAATATTCATTACATGGTCCATTTCCCAAAGGGTGAAATGTGTTAAATATTCCCCTTTAATAGTAAGGAGCTGTTTCATGGAATCTGTATAAGAAAAGAAGGATAAATCTAATTTACTTAATCTTAGATCACTTTGTGCAATCTGTTCCATAACACCATCCTTGTCATGTGATGACAAGTGAGTTATAGATAGTTCTCTCAGAACGGGGCATATTTTTATTAATTTTTTCACACCTTCGGGGCAAGCGAAATGGCAATTGATTTTCCGGAGACTTAACGGACCAAGTTTAGTGTCTGTATTTATCAATGTAGAGCCTATATCGCAAGATTCAATACATAGTTCCTCCAAGTAGGGAAGTTCACTAACCAGCATGATAAGTCCTGATTGGGTTATGCATCGACCAACTTTCTGGGCACGCTCATTCCTGGGCGGGTCCATAGATAGTATACGTAAATGTTTTAAGCTGGCGACATATTTTAAACCAGTATCTGAGACATATCGGATTAAAACTGAAGCATTGATACGGGACTTGTGAACATTCACTTTAGACACAATATTAAGCTCCTCTAGGAGACTGCAGTTTTTGGATATTACTTCTAGTATCTCATCAGTACAAATGAATTTAAGATCGAGAACAATCAATCGTTCAAACATTGAGACAATGTTAGTCCAATAAACCTGTGGTATGCTTGTGTCTATATCTGATCTCAGGAAGACTGACATATTGGAGTGCAACAGGACATGAAGTTGGATTCTAGGGTCGCCGCGGTAACGCACAGCACGTCTTTCTAGACACAGGGCATCAAATAACCTGAAACAGTTGAATTATCTTACTGCTTTTGTTACAGTAGTAAATAATTCAAACAAAAATAATATATACAATATGAAAATATTCTATATGAATATGTATTATTTGTATAAAGAATATCTACACTAGTTGATCACAAAATCGTGTGGCTTAACTAGGCATAACTACATGCTTTGGCCACCTACTGGCAGCCGTGTAGGCAGAGTGAGAAGCCATGCTTTGCATTTCCCAACCCACATGCTCTACCTGGGGATTCTAGGCGAACATCATGCGGGCCAGGTCGATGTCCATTGATGAACTGAGACAGGCTGATGATGATGAAGAATGATTAGAAATCCAAATTGATATAATTTTAGGATTATAAGCAAGTGTTTTTAAATATGATATAAAAGTCTCGCTAATTTTTAAGTCTTATTTGTTATATTATAAACTTAGTAACATGATCAGATGTTTTTATAAAATTGTGGTTAATTGTCGTCAAGAAAATTGTATAACAGCGTATTCCACTTAGTCCATTGTTTTGCAACAAATCATTGTTACTCAATTTATTGTATTCCATAGATATATTTCAGATCATTTAACTGTTTCAAATAGTCTGAATATGTGTTCCATGTTTGAATATTTAAAATTCGAATGTTTTGTTCTCTATGGCATGTGCAACTTACGTCTTGAATAAATAATTTCAAATGAAATGAAACTAATAATCGACCACATGTTGATCGAGCTCTGCAATAGCGCAAATCACATAGAAACTAATATATGCTTATATTTACCTGACTGGCAGCATATCCAGTAAGTATCTCCTTAAGCTTAACACCTTTCGGGTGTACTCAGCATATTCTATTTCTGGGTAACTTTTTTCGATGCCATAACAACAATCGTTTATTAGGTTTAAGGTGTATTTAATGCAAACTTGGAATAAAGTACTTGGCTGTTTACGAGGCGACATCGCGGATTAACAGGGAATACGGTCCCTTTGTCTCACCTAAAGAACCAGAATTTCCTATATGAATTATTAACGAGAAATTGAAAATATTAATATGTAAACAATTGTAACATGTATGCAAGAAGATGCGAATTATGATACATTTTATGAAATTTTAAACACTATATATATTGTTTTTTTAATGACATATAGTAGGAAAAATGCTTTAATCTTTACTATAATGGCTATTTCAGAGAAAATATCTGTACAATTATGTACTGTCAATCGACTGGTAGCTGCATAGATAAAATTATATGAATGCACTGTGTAGATAATACAAAATATATAATGTGTTACACAATTTACTAGTAGCGCAAGATGTGTGATCTATGCTATGCGGAATATGCGCTGTAAACGAACTAGCTGTCAAACTGTCAAAATGTTAATAGGTATATAGTCCAGTCGCCATTTTATATACAAATCTTTGTGGAAGCTCGGAAATCCTTCTTTTAGCCAAAAATAACTAGAGGAGCTGCAAGCTAATGCTTAAGAATATTAACAAGTGAAGGGTACCATCTTGTAAATCTTCAAGAGATTTAAATTTGGGTTTACTTTACTAGGTACTACTTTTTCCTAAAACAGTAAACCTTTTAGTACATTTTCTACTGAATTTTGTTAAATATTTGAATTCATAATTTGCCCTATTGTTCCTACATTATAAGCGCAGATGAAATCTAAAAAAACTGCAAAATAAAAGTAATACTGACTATACATAAAAATAATGTATCAAATTTGTATTTTACGTTTGCTTTCGTAAATTGTCTTGAGTTACAATTGCTCAAGGGCGACATTGCAAATTATGACTAGATGGCCCTCATATATCTACTTTTATTTGGTTTGCTGTATAAAACAAAATCAACCGTAATTAGGTTAATTAGATTCAGGACTACTAGTTTTTGAAATTTACTCCGTTTTAATTCTATATAAATAGTCGTGATAATTGGAAATAATAGATACGTAGAGCTTAGATTAGGCCTTCGATAGTTTATTATGCAGGTTGTCAGGACATTGCAACCATGTGATTTTGAATTATTGCTTCAAGGGTTATATTGGTAATGCAAACACAC
>DWME01007383.1:0-12674 GCA_018244795.1 Parelbella ahira ahira
TTTATAGTATAAAGCACGAGTTTCATAGTGTAACTGTTGTTAATTGTATAAATTTATGAAATAGAGTAGGTAAAAGATGTTGCTTTCGTTGAACACTTACCTCAAATGACGTCAGCAGCCGCGTGGATTGGTTTCAATCATCGGACGTTTAACCGACAGTAGTTATGAAATGAGAAACGTCGCTGGCTTTTATTTTTTCCCATTTGGCGGCGTGCCAAGGTGTGGGAAGGATGATACAAATTATCAGAAACATCGAACCGTGGCGCCCGCACTGCATCTGGCTCAGAGCACTGCCACTACTAAGATTAATCTCTTTTTCCAACTAATTGTTAATGGTTAGTATCTATCACGGTATAATGGAATATATCGATACGTTCCATATAGTATGTACTTTGAAGTCACAACACGTAATAGGTTTTCTTCGTATTGGACGAAAAAAATAAAGTGAACACAATGCCTATCCTAAAGTAAAATTAAGTATTAAAATATGTAGAACCTACAATCGCAAGAATTACGAAATTTATCTACATAACTACTTACGTGGTTTTATAATGTATGACATATACATTTTTTATCTAAGAAGTGCTCACGATACTCGATAAAATATGTCATATTTTGATTCACGTGTAAGTTGTGGTCACGTTGAATCTATCTTTTATACATCATTCATTATCATTATTATTATAGCTTCTTGTTCAAATATCACTTTGGTCTTACAGGTCTCTTCCGTAGTCGCAGAAACTGGCCGAGATATGGATTAGTCGTCAACCCGACTGTTGAGTTTTTAAACTTCGTTTAAGGCTTTCGATAAAATTTAATTACGGTTACCTAAAAATAAATGATAGAGCAGATACATATACGAATGTTGTTGGATGCAGGTGTCGACTAAGACCAAAATTCACCTATGTTGGCCAAATAGATTAAATATTGTCTAGTTAATGGAGTCAAAGGTCTCCGAAACCAGCGTGCCTGTATGACGAATATGATGAACGTAGCTCGTGCGTGTTCAAGGAAATCCATACGAATATTATAAATGCCAAAGTGTGCCTGTCTGTCTGTTACATCTTCACACTTATACCGCTGAACCGATTTAGATGAAAGTTGGTACAAAAATAATTCGAATCCCGGGAGAATGACCTGACTTCGCGATAAAAGGAATTGAAGGGGATGAAAGTTTGTGTGGATGGTGGGATGAAAGTTTGTGTGGATGGTGGGATGAAAGTTTGTGGGGATGAAACTTTATATTTAGGCCCTTAATAAGAAGTAAAACAATATTTGTTCTAGCATTTTTTAAATTATGGCCTACATGGAGATGAAATGTAGAGTACATGAAAGACCAAACAAATCTGTTTATGTTTACTATGCGTCTATTTATTATGGCGACGGCGAAATGCAAATGAAGTATCCTAAAAAATTTAAAACAATGCTCAAAGCAACTATTCCACGCGTCGAAGTCGCGGTCAAAAGCTAGTTTGTGATAATTTGCTATGGACGGTCACCTAACCAATTGTAGTTCGCGTTCGGCGTTATTCAAGTTTGCAATCAACAGCTGCGTCAGGGCTACGAGCGCTTCATAAGCGCCTTACTTACATCTGATGAATCTACGGTAATAAATTTTATTGCCTCGCAGTTGTCTAATATATTATATTTCCTATGTGTAATATTATTTACAACACGTCAATTTTTTTCCAAATGTTATCTACTCATAAACACGTTATGAATTCCCAGAAGCCAACTGTTAGATTTCACGGTATGTTTTATAAAAACGGTCAAGGAGCTAATTTATCTTTGCATGTTAAATAGCACATGTCTGGATTGTTTTTACATATAATAAAACTTTTAGACAAAAATATTTATTATGTTTGCCTATTAATCGGCTCCCGGGCGGAAGATGTTGTCAGCGTATGATACGTTTGAAAAAACTGAGAAACAAAACTACGCATCTGATTATTCTAATAGCGTAATGAGATGTTGTAGTATACATATATATATACAAACTCAAGAATCGAAAATTAATAAAAACATTTTAAAGTATTTGTAGGTATTTTTTGCAAATTATATTACTTTTTCATATCTATGTATTACACACAAATGTGTATATATATGTATTACACACAAATATATATAACAGTTTTAATAAGTATCTGTAACAAAAATGTGGTCCACACTTTATTGCGCTTTTAACTACGTCAATTGTCTCTACATTTAACGTACTACGTATGTACATATGTGTCACCAAAGCCATGGAGCCTGTATATCTGAACTGCTATTTCATCCATAACACTATTCTGTGTACTTTATAATTTAATAAAAAATAATTATAATAAGAAAACTGTTTTTTAAACAATTCAAATCTAGCTTAAATTTTGTGACCTGTATATTAATTTTATACAACATGCATAATAAATGATATAATTTGGTCAATTTAAAATTTATTAATTTACAAACAATTGAAACCGATAAACTGATGGTTTATAATAAAGACAAAGAAATATACACTTAGGAACAAAATGAGAAGAGGATGAAGATTTGCCGAACAAGCTGAGGGTGGAAGGTGATCTAATGTAGCGCAAGATAATATTATTAATACGTAACACACACAAACACATGGGCTCTATACATTCCACGGGTGTAGTGCACGGACGGAAATGGCTAGAAAAAGGAAAATTTTCGTAATTGATGTCCAAGGGCAACATGTCAGGTTAACTATAGCAGCATCTACCTGTAAAATAATATCTACCCTCAGTCGGTGACAAGTTGTTTGATGTGGTATTTCTATGGTATGTTTTGAAATCCAATTAGAAAAATTATCAATACTAGACGGGGTAAAGTACGGCCATTTTAAATCCCGTCAATACCACTTTGAATTGATGAGATGAAAAGTGTATATTTTAACTATTATTATCATTATACCATCACCTACATAAGTTCCCTTGCGGTGTGGGCGATGAGCAAAGAGTGCCAAATACCTCTATCCGTACAGACCTAACGTACTTCCACCATATTCATTACTCTCTTCATATTTTAATTAAGATGGTCCATTTAAAAAACTTACACCTTTCAGCTTATGAACACACCAGACTTATCTAGGTATATTCGTTTCATTTTCACTTTCAATATGTAACATATTCATTTTCCAATCAAGAGGACTACATCAAATATACATAGCGCGTTGGTCCGTATATTTTTTACAAAGACCAAGGCCACCGCGCTTAGTTCCACCACGAATAACGTCGTTAGATAATAGCTTCACGTCAAAGAGTTACCTTTTACAGTGTTGACAATGGCGCAATATTAATTGAACTGACACCGACCTGGTGTAGTGGCAGCTATTTGGGGAAATTATCAATTACGGTTTCGTCAGTAACAGTGATAAAAGAAGTAACAGATAATCTCGTTGGATTGTTGCTATCCACGTCGTCGTTTAACATGAAAGTCTGCGTCCAAAAGTCAATCTTTTAAACAATTTGAAATATCTCAAGACATTCAAAAGATATATACGATTTCAAAGCTCAGTTGAGTTCTTCAGTGTAACTGTCCTACTACTTCAGTCATATACGACTTACAAAAGCTAAGCTGTTACCATTTAACGTTCCTTAAATACCTCAAAATATATAGACCAAGTAGACAGGTACACGTATTACGTTCAAGATCGTAATGTGCTGAATTTTCATTCACTGCAACCCTTAGGCCACTTGCAACAGTTTACTTGGTTTTATCTTGAAAGCTGAACTTCACAGGAAGTCATCTAATAGCCAGGTCACAAACCAGTCGATCCAGCTCATATCGCACTTTTGTACCTGACTAAGCTCGCTTCGTCAACTCGGAAAAGCAAACATGAAAAGCCAAAAGAAACAGGCCATGTTTATCGTTTTCCAAAGTTCATTAAACTTACAAATCTTTAATATTTACATACGTGCCTAATAAATACAACACCTATGAATACGTGCATTATTAACTTTGACAGTGCGAATATTTTTTATCTCATCACGTATCAGCTATTACGCTATGACGTCGGATAACGGATTGATTGGTGTCGTCGGTAATAAATGATAGACAGTAAAAGGTTCTATACTATTCACAACTTCATTAAAGTACAACTAAGCTTATACATAAAATAGAGCTTTATTTAAAGCATGTGTAATGATAAATATTAAATTATAATAGATATCAATAGAACATAGATGTACCAATAATGTACCATAGATGGTACCAATAGTACATGGCGCACTTAATGTACGTGACACACACTACATAGCAAAAATCGTGCTACGATAGCGTGTGCTTGGGTCGTGAGCCGGTTTTTATTGCCACTACGTTGTAATGGCTCTGTCGACAGACTCCGCACCCGAACATACGTATCAATACTTTAATACGTGTAGGTATATTTCTAGCCACAGATCTCAGCTGTACATACATTCATATTTCTTGAACGAATAAATTCCAAAAGCATGCTTCAGGGACCTACACTGGGCCCTGTACAAACATCTGTGTATAAGTCTATAACATACATCTTTCAAAAGCATCGTCGGCCAAACAAGTTGCCCAAATATAAATTTAATTCAGAAATAAGTTAGACACGTCTATTTCATAGAGAATTTTTTCATCTAAATAAATCAGAGCAACGACATTTAATGATATTTCATTGTGAAGCTAATCTAGGTGGAGGCGTTATATCCATACTTTTGATTTAGACGTTAGCAAAACGCTCGTTACCCTCAGGAAAACGTATAAGAAAGTCGTCCCTTACCTGTCAAAGTGTTATGTAATCGGGCGTAACAAATGCAGCTCACAAGTGTGATGTAAATCTAAACATTAGACATCATTGCAGTAACAGTCCTTCACAGCATGTACGCAACGACTCCTCTGATTTTGTCAATATAGATGAAGGTGCATAATTTGCCAGAATGTGTATTTTAGTATTTCTTTACAAAGTGTCTAAATCGTAGGTAAATATTATATTTTAAGGAATTAAAATGCTCCAAATTTATAATAAAAGTACTTACTTCTTACTTTTTAAATAAGTAAATATTAATGAGAAATGAAGCGAATAAATATCTCATAAGCTGCTTTTGGTTTTTACATTTTGCATTTTCGTATTTAGATCCTGCTGTTTAAGTGATTTCTAGTAACTATTAATGATTTCTTTAATCGAGTGTGATTAATGATGAATCATACACAATTAAGAATAAATAAAGTAAGCGTCATTCAGCTTCAATATATACATATATAATACGTATTTCTAGAACATTATGTGTGGTAAATCCATTATTATTACATGTGTTTATTGGTATTTGGTTGCATGTGGGGCCTTAGTTCGAACGGATATTAAATTAAAAACTTGATAGCAAAAAATTTTTAGGTATATCACGGACCAGATGTATACCGCACTGACCCGTTCTGGTTGTTCATAGTGCTTCTTTTGCGATTGCTCCTGCTGTTCTTAGATTTTTTACACTTAAGTAATATGATCTTAATAACTGGGTCGCTAAACTTGCTACTTCTATGTACATGATATATTCCGACACCGTTTTGATCAACTCTTAATGGACTCTATGCATAATGATTTTTTAAATTTTCATAAATTTTATTACAAAGTGATAAATTTTATTAGAACACAAAATAATTTTATATAAAATAACATGGTAAAATCACGCCTTTAATCCCAGAAGAGGTAAGCAGAGGAAAGTGGTACACTTTCACGTTTCACCAATTACGTTTAGGTACAGCAATAGAATAGGGGATGAGTATATTGCAATACACCGGGAACAAATCCGTACTCCGAGTTACTACCAGCAATGTCAAGTTAGAAAA
Source organism: Parelbella ahira ahira (assembly GCA_018244795.1). NCBI lineage: Eukaryota > Metazoa > Arthropoda > Insecta > Lepidoptera > Hesperiidae > Parelbella > Parelbella ahira. The sequence continues at coordinate 5,815 of DWME01007383.1, forward strand.
CACCCGTACTCGACTCGAGGAACGAATCCAGAATATTTCGATCTCGTCTTACTTGTAACCACTCGACCAACGTAGCTGTTCCAATTAACGATAAGTTATGTAATTTCTTTAATAAAAACTGAGGATGAATTATATAATTCTACGGAAACTACATCATCATTTCGTTTTACTCTCCTTAAACAAGTTCGGGGTTTTCCCGACAGCCAGATGAACAAAATCTTTCTCAGTTTCCTAATATTTCACAATTCTTCGTAGAATTCGTTGTATATTATGTAACCATAAATATGTTTGTAACTGTACATAAACTTTCGGTAGAATTATTGGTATTTTTGGATTTGTTTAGCCTAATGAAATACGCTCTCCCCAAGAATATCAGCTGAAAGTGGATATACAACAATAACAATAAAAATGTTTCACTCTACTAATAATATACTTTGATTTTTTTTACTGCTTTGTGCAATTATGCTTCGTAAATATTCCGTCATTACGCGCTAAGAATTCCTTTTCTGGCTCCCGTCGGAAACCTTGAGAATACCCATAAATGTTAGTACAACGTGAATAGTGAACATATGTATAATTGAGCTACCCATATCCATCCGTGGCATTTCGTGTTCGGCGGCTCTCGTGACGAAAGCTCTTGAGCCCGCGCAGTCACGAACTCGTTGCACGGAAACTTAGGCCTTAAATTTGGTATACATTATATATTAACTTTGTAATTGCCTGAGTTAGGGATACACGGCCGTAACTACAGATCTATATAAAAAAATGTGTTGAATTTATTTGTTTTCCTGTACTATTTTTTCATTAATTTTCTTTATTCCAGCTTATTGAATCAATGGTAAATAATGTAACTTATGCGCGGAGGACTTATGGGTTCGATTCTACCAAGGGTAGATTATATCTGTGTATTTAATTATTTATATACAGTTGCTTGTCAGATATTATGATAATCACAAAATAGACTCCCTAATTTGGGGCGAAGTGGCCTTGAATAAGTTATCTAAATCTGGTTATTTCTTGATAGTCAAATTTGTATCATGGACTGGCTATCAGTCTTAACTTCTAAAACAAGCTTTATATCTAGCTCAATAGACAAAACCGGTTTTTATTTTCCTCATTAGCATTGGTCTTCAATAACCAGTTGCACATCTGTAGCAGATACAATTAATTTCATATCACTCTCCACGGCTCGATGCATTTCATAATAGATGCATTCATATATACGAAAATGTTGACTCTTTTATTCTACCTTGTTCACTGGCCTTTGAAAATCACTTTTTGCCCCGATTCGACCCGGTCGCCGTGATCTGACATTTCGTGTGTACTCGATTCCTATGGCGTTGTAACTCTAAACTCTAACTCAGCAAGAGCTTAAACGTATAACCCATCTTTCCTCTAACTTTATCAGATGATTAGTATAATTCAAGTACTATTGTGCTCTGCTTTTTATCATACATATTTTTTAAACTACCTCATTGATAATAGTATAATTACCTCTTTAATCATTTTCGTCATTACTCTTCAATGATTTGTTATTATTACATCTTTATGATCACAAAACGACCGATGGCTGTGAACTCCAAATTACAAATGGCTTTATATTAGTCCAACTCATCCATTCCATGACCAGCGTAACGGAAAGTAAGCCGTTTCCGTTACGGGTCGTTCGCAACACGAGTGGCGTGCGACCGCGGCGGTGCGTGCGCGGCGCTTTCTACCGTCTCGCGTGACCGGCGCCTATCGTTGGCTTGTGTTTTAAGTGTAACACCACACCACTGACAATCGTCCAAGTCGCAGTAATCCTTTATAATTTTATTGTACAACCCCATTCAATAATCTACCATGTTTTGCGAGGGAAAAATAACAAATATTTCCTTGTCCAGTGTTAGGCATCTGTATTCTGTATCTGTATCTGTATTCTGTGTTTATGACATCATATGCAACGTTAGGTTATGGTATCATAAGACTTGAGAATAAAGAATTAGGCCCCACCTTCAATTATCGCATTTATGTATACATATATGGCATGTAAGACATTCACTACACCCCGGATAGCCAGCGCCGATTCTTTAGTACACTATTCTACTTGTTTATTTCATCTGTAGACTAAAACGTGGGAAATAAATAGTTTCTTCCTTTCTTTCTTTTTTGATTTTTTTTGTGTGGATCGTATATTTTTGCTCGGTGTGTTGCTACATTAGGTCGCGTGTCGTCTCCGCGAGCTGGTGTCGTCCTGCACGCGATACCGCGTGCTTCGACGATTGCACGAACGTAGAACACTGCTCTCTAGACCAATTTAGTAATGTAGACTAATGGTCTGTTGTTCTAAGACTACATTTTTATTTTCCTCACTGACAGCCAACTGGCATGCGAGTCACTTTCTGTAATTTGGAAACCGTACTGTTACTCGAGGTGAAGATAGAGTAGTAGGTAAAATCTTGGAGTAACTGCCTCAACTGGTCTATTAGCCTCTTCTTAATAAAATGTCTTTCCCGCCAAGTCTTTATCCGCCGTCGCTCAGTTCCACACAGCAGCCTGAATTTTAGGTATTCAAATGTTTTTAGAAATTGCAATCAAAATCGCTTAATAAGTAGTTCAATCTTTTCTCTTATAGAAGTGATATGAATCCATAACACCCTGGTAATGATTTCATCGTAATCATTGACATTTTTTTATAAGTTTTTATGATATTTCTGGACATGGGTGAAACACGCATAGTTTCCAGGTGGCTATTGTTGGAGACAAAAGGTAGGATAATTCTCAGGTGGAGGAGGTTAAATAGAGCAATTAACGTTCTGTTCGCAGATAAACGCTAGTGCCATTCATTTTCGCGGCGACGTGTTTCCTCTCACGTAGATCTTGGAAATAGGTAATTACCAGCGGGAAGTTCGCGAGAGTCGCGGTGTCATGCGCTGACGCTCGTGATCCACTGGCACGAGTCCACGATGGTTTCGCTTCTATTTTTTTAATTATGGTGAAGTAACAAATAAACTTACAAGTCACATGATGTAGTACTGTATCCGAATTAACTCATGAGATTGTAGAGAATAATAGATCTGATAGATGACCAGTGCCAGATGTGTTACTACGTCCCAGCGTAGTTATCAGTAAACATTACTGCTCGTAGACGACCTCCGTTAGGGTAAATACAGACGTAATTTTATTGTTATGTTAATTTTGAATTCTGAAATTTTTTGATGAAAATTAATACTTTTAAGTAGATCCTGTTAATCGTTTTGTAATAGCATTAAAAGAACAAATTTGATTGTTTGTACTATAGATTGGAAAACATCTTTCGTTGAATATCCATCGTTCACACACAAATCATCCGATATCGCATAGGAGATGACATTGTGTGGGATAAGGTCTCGACGTCCTTTTGGTCGTGGTATTACTCAGTACAGAAAAAAGATTCAAGATGTTATCATTTTAATGGCATATATTTCGACGCCGTTCGATATTAAACGTTTCCCACAGTTACCTGCTTTTAGAAATCAGTTCGAACATCCTTGTGTTTTTTTGATACAGATGTATCCGGGACCTTACTGTAGCAAATTAGGGTGGATGTCGGTGCTACTAACCGGTGTGGCCAACATAAGGTGGTAGTTCTGTTGCTAAATTTCCATCTGTTCTGTAATTGACTCTTGTTACTAAGTCCTGGATAACAAAAATTTTAGTTGTCTTTTTTTATTTACACTTTATGATAACATTTAAAGCTAGGTATATTGAACAAATGGCGAAATGATATTTTTTTCAATCAATCAAGGATGATGGTGACATAACGTTGATTAGTCGTGATAATTATAGCTTCCTTACGTGTTATTTTTGTACCTACATAGTGATACGGCACACGGAAGAATAAGACTCAATAAGTCACGATGACATGTTATGTAGTCTTGTTATCGATAAAACCACATTTTGATTGGTCTGACATATAATATATGTATTAATGGTGGGTTTTTAAAAATTGTTTAATAACTAGAGGAAAAACCCAAAACAAAAAAGGGTTAGATAATTAGATTAGCTACGACTACTATGAATCTTACGAGAATGTTAAATACATCGCCGCGCTAATCTTTTGGAAGTTCGCCGGGCATATATATATGATAGTCTCGACTACCAACTTGAAACTCGTCTTCAAACTCGGAAAAAAATGTCACTAAAAGACTTCCTGTCACTTGGCTCAGTCAGATATCGTAAGCTGTAAGAACACAACCCTACCACGAGCGATTAAAACACTAGGTTCGATGTATTAATTTGGAACGATTCAGGGTTGCGTAAAACGTGCACAAAATTAATATACGAGGGGTGGAGGAAATGCAAATGTATCCTTGTCTCTGTCGCACGCGCTCGTCTACAAAACGATAATATAGACTTGTCAGCGCTTTGACGGGTTATGCATGCGTTTGTGTGAGAAAATCGATACAACGCGACGGGCATTTCGAATATAACGCAAGGGGCCGCGAATCTGGCTGCATTCACTAGTATCGACGCGCTTATTGTTGTACAAATATCAAGGGGTAAGTTGTGGACCTAACTCTACTGGTCACTGCTACCCCTTACGATTAAAAACGCAAATATCGTGTTTTAAATTGTATGGGACTTGAAATGTTACAGTGTGTTAATCAAACAAGCCGGCTGTCTTCACTATATTGATGTAACATGAACGAGTAGTCTGGATTATAACTTTTTTTAATATTTCGATGTTTTTTCTACTTCTCGGTGTGGAATAGATAGTGCCCTTGTACAATCGATCTTGTATATATGTATTTCTTTGTTAATGAAGTCTATATATAAGTAAAAAAAATAAAATAAGTAGAAGGTAACCGTTGATATAAAAAAAAAATTATGTCGAGTGTGAATATTGAATATCTTTTAATCGAATGAACAATCACGAGGATGTTTATTTCATCGGTGGAGTCACCCTTGGTTACGATTCGGGTATTTCCAGAGACCGCATTTTGCCTCGTCATCAAACCTGCTGTCAGCTAGTTGCAGTCGAGCTCTAAACTCTCGAGTGGGCTCTAAGTCATAGGTTCTCAAACTTATTTTATCCACAGTTTACTTCGAGAGTTTAGAGGATTTTCTTAGCTCCTTTAAATTTATTACTTACCGTCAGTTAAATTTTAATTAAAATTGTAATTGCTCTTTTTAAATGCTCCACGTTTCATTTCTGACTTTTAAATAACATTGCAAACAATGCTTCGAGGCTAAACTCTAATTGAAGTATCAGAAAACATTGTGTGGAGGCTCATTTGTCAAGGTTTTTGCATATTTATTATTAATTCGCTTATGTTTTAATATGACACATCATTTATTATGAGTAATAACATACATTTCTTTTGTTTCAGGTAAATGGGAAAATCTTGCTTCTCTTAAATTATCTCAACCTCAAAGCCTTGTCCTACAATTGCTGCAACTTATTTACGCCTATTGAGCGATTCAACGCAAACTAAAATATATTTTTTTACCACCAACGGTTGTATCAAATGCTAGAAATAGTGATGTATTGCTAAATTGCTACATAAAGTGCGGTGTAACAGCGAAAACGAGCATTGGATACTCCCTCCAACGGGTGAAGAGTGGAGTAAATCGCGTAAAGCTTTTGAATTCCCGTTAATGGAAACTGAAAATCCCATAATTTTATTGCCAATTAGATTTCAGTATACATATACTAGTCTATAATGCAATCGGGAGTAGGTACTACTCTCCACCGTCCAGCCCTTTTTATAAATAGAGGCTTGATGCTAATTTATAATATAAGTAAAGATTAATCTTAGTTCTCTTGTAATCCGGAAACATTCTGCTGGTTCTAAAATAACTAACAGATTAACGTAAAGCGGCCAAATTATTGTAAGATTCGCTTCTCTAATTCAAGATGATATACGAACTCGATATTTTTAAGATTGGATTTGGCTTGGTTACAATGGCAATTTTCCGTAACATCGAAGAATAAAAAAGTATTTAGAGAAAACAAATGCGTTTCGTCAGCACAGATCCAAGGCGTTGCTTACAAATTGTCAATTGCAAATTTGTTCTTAGTATGCTACTGAGTCCCGACGTAAGCTCTTTCATATCTTTTCTTTGATATTTTATTTTTGTTATGGTAACGTAAAAAATACATTTTTTTTAAATTGTATTATATATAAAATCATCTCACTGTTAAGGTCACCCTTTCGACCCACCGCTCCAGCCCCCTCGAATCCGTTGCGATTATTTTCAAACCGGTCCATGGTTTTTTTGCCTATTTCAATGGCTGCTGTACTATTCAATGTACCACGTGGCGTAGCAGATGCAAGCTGAATAAAGTTCCCGTTTATTGTGCTTATTCCCTCGAAAAATTGTTTACACACGAAAGAATTTTATTTTGTTGATCTGGACTATTTCTTTGTTAGTTTTCATTAATTGAAAATGTTGAAGATGTATATTTTGGAACTAAACTCTTCTAACTCATCCCTAACTGGACAGAATTTGTGCTGTGTTAATTGAACAGCTGATAACCGACATAATAGAGGGCTCTAAATACACACGTCTATAGCAACGTATTAGGGGTGTTACGAATATTCGCATTCGCATCCGCAAATGCGGAATATTCGCATTAATTCAGACATCTGCATCCGCATTCACATTCGTATCAATCAATGCGGAGTTTTTACGGATGCAGATTCAGATCAACAAGTAACGTTCTACATGTAAAGAAAGTGGGCGGTGCCTGAGTGGCACGTGCTTCGCGTTTGTTTTGATAATTGCTATGCTAACTTTATTCGGTAACTGACGAATTATAATAGAAAGACTCACATTGGTAACAAGTTCCTACAGGTTTTGTTTGTTGTGTTTTTTCTTATTGTCGTATTTTTAAG
>DWME01007384.1:0-12674 GCA_018244795.1 Parelbella ahira ahira
TGTTGATGATAGTTCGGATGGGACTGAATGACTGTTTAAGTTTGAACATATTAAGGTCCCATCAATTTGCAATGGCCTCCCATTAAACTACAATGGATCAGTAAGGTGGGGTGTATTCCAAACCTCTCGGAACTGTCAAACAAGTTCCGCAAACCACTAATAGAATATAAAATGGGTTACGGCCCAAAACTTTCACATCCCATGAGGTATGGCTCTGTGCACTTACTATTGACTGGGTAGGAAGCTACTTATAAACACCACACACGATATGCCATTGTTATACCTTAAAAATGTCAATAATGTAACATCATACCTGATTTCTCTGAAGGAATAGGTAGAGGAGTGTATTACTGCCAGTTTTCACCAGTTATATTATATATCAGATACAAATGAGAGTAGGAAATATCAATGTTAATAAAATACTTGAGAACGAATTATACATAGCATTAATACCAGACTGTTATCCATATTGCATATGCAGTGATGAGACCAGTTGGTGCACACCTCACATGCACGAGTTCTTCCATGCATGCATGCATTATCTCACTTGAATTGATATTCATTGTGATAATAAAGCGTTTGTCTGTACATTACATTGAATTGTTGACTGATGCTTTTTATGGTGTTTAATTATGATGTTTTAATATTCTATTCTCTTTTTCTGAAAAACCTTATTAATTCAACAATAGACCTGATAAACCTTATTAATTCAACAATAAAAAAGAACAAAAAGAAAGCCACTAAATGCATCACTTTAGCGCAAAATCTTTAATTCATGCAACATGTAAAAATTTATACAAAAGACCAATTTGCCATTAATAAATTTAACAGTAAAATATTATCATATTGTTCATAAAAAAATATGTACATAATATTAGTGTAGTGTCATTTTAATTAATAATTAGTTGTTGTGTTTCACAATCACCAGTTTCTGGTTGATCTAAAGAGTGGATCAGTGAGATTTAAAATGGCCACGGGATTTAAAATGGGATTAATGTGGCCACTGGAAGCTCTATGTATATGTGGGTTATTGGCAAATGTATAGGATAATACATGTTTTGAACCCTTGTTTTGGAACAATCATGACAAGAAGTGCTCTCAAAATTATTTAGTTATAATTGTGTAAAAAATTTCATCATTAAACTTTTACCAACGATCTTAGGTATTTTACTTAATTTTATTTATTAAACGAATTACTACAAAAATGTATGTAACTTGCAGATTTTCTAACAGTATAGTAGGAGGGAAAGTAGACATTTTAAGTCAAAACATTATTATTATTATTGGTCTCATCTGATGATTTGTTTTATCTCTTGGAATTTAACTTTAGCCATTACCCAGCTGACCTACACAAAAATTTAATATTTCATAGAGATATTTTTAAAAGTAGCAAAGGATTCCAAATGAATCACCTCTGTGACAATTGAACATTGATTTGAGAAGAAATAAGGAGTAGACACTATTGATCAACACAATGTGTCAGGTGAAAAAGGGAACTGCATTTAACTCGTGGCCAGACCAAGCTACACAACAGACACACTTAATCACATTTTTACAAGTTGTGATTTGCTTTTCATTCAATGGATAACAATCTGGCATTATGAATGGCACAGCTCACGTCATTATTGTCCAGTCACTTGCTGACTGGAAATAGGTGAAGAAAAAAAACTAAAAAAAAATAAACAAACAAACAACATACAGACAACATATAGTGACAGCTATGAAGAGCCGCTCACATTCTGACCGCAGAGCACCCATCCATCGGAGCACACACCAAAAACCCTCCTCATTTTCCGTTAACACATAAAAATAAAAATTTTACCACCAAAAATGCCATTTATCACATTTAAAGATCAACACAAATTACACAAACCACTCGCGCACCACGATACTAAAATAGAACGCATTTTTCGCGCTCTAAATATTTTTTCTTTTTGCCTCTTTTTTTTTATCCGTCGTTTCAAGGCGAATGACCAGTGCAGTTTACATTTCACATTTACGTTCAGTATGCATTATATAGTAACAACAATACGTGATTTTCTATAAAAATTTTGGCACTATGTGAAGTAATGCAATTATTTGCTATCACTGAAAACGATTGCACCGAATGGGGTGTCGAAATGTTGCAAAAACAAAACAAAACACCATTGCGACGAACACAGATGTAAAAACGCACTGCATTCGTATTTCGACACCGAAAAACAATATTTACTGAAGAACTGTGCTAAACAAAAATAGCTGGCAGTCTGAACTATACGGAAGCCACCATTTTGTGTGATTTCGCGTGTTTCTTTCGTGTTTTAACGTAGTTTATGTCTACTTTTTAATAAATGACGAGTAAATCAACAGGAAAAAGCGTTTCGAACGAAATTAACGCGAATCGTAACTCGAGGAGAATAATTCGATTTGACAGGCGCACCCCACCCCTCCCCGCGCTACTGTCGCCGCCCGCCCGCCCGCGATCGGTCGATGAGAGTGTTGCCAGTGTTGAGTTTTTACCCACGATTTAAGGGTAATTAATTTGTTCGCATGACCTTCTTTTAAAAAATGATGTATTTATGTATATGTAAAGTTGTTATTTTAAAACTTTATAAATATTTATGTCAATTGCTTTTTTAAAATACTGCATATGAGAATTCAATCAACATATGACTAACACCCACATTTACCTGCCTTTCAATTTACTCTATCAACCGAAACTTGGCCTATGTGGTACACTATGGGCCTAATACTTCTAATTGTAAGAGGAGAGGGGTATCCGACGATAGAACTACATATAAAAATGTTTGTCACTGCAAGAATTTACTACTTTAGGAGATATTTTGGAGAATAATGACAAATTTCACTAGTAGCATATACAACAAATACAATACATCTCAAAAGATTAGGCCACCCCACTGCGTACCCCAAGACGACATTGTCTGAGATTAGGAAGCGGGAAAGCTTAGATACTATACGTGCACAGGTCAAACGACGCAAGCTAACGGAGGCCACGTCCCTGGCAATGAAGCACCAAGGACTGTATACATGGTAAGAAACAGAAAACTGGTTTACCTTTCTCCCGAGATCTACACAATAGAGAGGCAAATTACAAAACAAGAGCATTAAATAACAAAGCCAATGACAGTTAGACGATATTTAAGAAAAAAAAAACAAAACGGCCGTCAAGTTATTGGTCTTATTATAAGCGGGAAGCAAACGCCAGACAGGAAGCGAGGCGATTATAAAACCCGTTTAGTTTCCTGCGATCGAATACGTGGACCCTTGTCGAAGGCGAAAATTAAAGTTCTTATTGGTAACGCATTTTATTAAGCCTTTTTTCTCGTTGTTGTCATTTCGCGCGTAAACAATAATCGTATTTCAAACGAGTGATCGAACCGAGTCCAACCGTTGCGCGTCTGACAGGCAGTGGCGTTGCGTCACAACGATTTCCGTTCTTCTTATAGCGGCCACGCAGTTTTTTTTTTAATAAAGGAAAGTTCAGTTTTATTTAGCCTCGTCCACGATACTTAGATAGAATATAATAGACTTTTGGTCTTTAGTTAGGATTGAGATGGAAGGAAAATTGTTGGTGTACATAAATGATTAGTTAGTAGTATCCATATAGGTTCGGCTATATGACCTGGCCGCTTATAGACTGCAGTGTAAACGGGAAAAAAGCCCTGTTCTGCGATCCCCAACCCGCATTCCCAGCACGGGCATTATAGACAGAAATCCCTGGAAGCGTATGTCCAACACTCGACATAGTATGATGACGTATGTACATGTATGCGCATACTTATATAATTAAAGAAATTAATGTTTCTGTAACATATTTTTTTCTGTGTTCTCTTTTGTGTTAGGCCTTTCGTTTTGTTATAAATAAAAAGCAAAACTCTCATAGCCCCAACGGAGTACCGATTGCAAGCGACCCGTAAGGTTAAGCAACGCTGCACGCGGTCGGCTCAGCACGGTGACCGGCACTGGTGGCAAAATTCTGAGAGCGTTTTCATGCTTCAGAAGGCGCGTTGACCAGTCGGTGACAGTCGCTGTCGTTAGCTAACAACTATTGTGGGCACTAACCCGTGTTACCGTCAGTCTATTTTGAAAAAAAAAGAAAACTTTGTTCGTAATATTTTCATCTTTAATTTATACATGCGCTAAAATATAAACAACCAACAAATGGAACAATTGCAGGCCACACATATTACGAAATGAATCCTACTCAGCCTTATGCTAGAAATCCAAGAACAACCAGCGCTGGTCTTCCGCAGGGTCCATTTGGAGACGTCACAAGATGTCAGTCAATAGAAAGTGAAGCAGTATGATGGTATATTTTTTAGGTTTCCCAAATTTGAGAAATTCACTTTTTGGGACGTTACAAATTCTCTAGCTATATTTAGACCTACGCATGTACATATCTAAGTTCATACATATATGTATGTCATTCCATTGCATACGAGTTAATTAATATAAGACCACGACGAATGGCGTAGAACTTTCCAGATGTTCCAATAGGAGATGCACAGAATGAAAAAAAAAACAAAAGTAACAAAATTACCAACAAAACAATCCCACATTGCGCGGATGGCTCCTATGACGTAACGCTGGGACGTGGGACGCGCGGAATGTTCCAGAGGTCGCGTGTTCATGCAAATATATTCGACACTGAGGTCAAGATTACTATGTCAAAGTACTTATAACTCGCAGAGGTTGACTAGACATCTCGCTACGAGGACGCTATACTGAGGCACTGATCCGGTGAAGTCGAGAGATTGCGAGAGAGGCATTGGTAGGCGGAGTCGGTTAGTACTCAGGGAGGTACATACTTCGCGAGTGCCAAGTTGATTTCTGCGTGTTGTGCAGTGAATTTGCCTATTACAGCCATATTCAAGAGCATCTCTATCATATTGTCGTATATATTTTAATATCACTCTGAGTACAAGATAGTGCGGGGGTGTGTAGAGAATTATCAATCTAGAAGAAGCCCGTCAAGTCTAAGGACAGAGATGACGTATTAGGCATTTTGTACTCAATGCCTACATCTAAGTAACCTAGCGTAACAATAATTGTCCATATAAGAAAGGACTGGTACAAGATAAGGTATATGTGTGAATTATAAGGGAGCCTATGCAACGCTCGAGCAGTCCACGACTGCCCCAGGTAGGTGCAACGTGTGGCTCTCCGGTTTCCGCGGCCAGGTGGACGAGGGCGCGCTGGAGCGAAGCGTGGGAAACACCATTATAATCATAATACGCGTAATTATTCATGCGAGGCAAAACCGCCAGCGAATGTTATCATTATATCAACACTTTATGTGAGAAGATTGTGTTTGTCTTCGTCTCTTTGGCCTTTTGCATCTTTCTTCATGTCTTCAGCTTAATATCATCTCAGTTACACTATCTTGGGTGTAAAATACAGAATTATTTGATTGTATTGTTGTTAGTCATGGACTTTTCATTACATATATACACACTTACGTATATTAAACGACTGGTCGCTCAGTGATAGATATTCGGACATAGCACATTATATTGTAACTAGGAACGTTCTAGAATTTATTATATCAAACATTACAACTCTATACATCACTTCTCTGTGCTACTGTTTATCTACAGGCTGGATCTGACATGGGCGATAATATGTACACATATATTTACATTAGTTTATTTATCGATCCGCTTAAATAACTTTAATCACATAAAAAGCGAAAATTAGTACAAACCTATTGCCAGTATTGCCCATAAACAACATAGAATACAATACAATTATTATTCTTTATTGTATACCAGAAAGAAACAACAGAAACAATAAAAGATTTTAAGGCATACAAAGGCGGTCTAATCGCTAACAAGCGATCTCTTCCAGAGAACCTTTTGGTAGGAACCGATAATATCATAAATCGGATACGGGGGGAACATATCAATAAAATCTTCTTCGAGATATAATATAAAAATTGAATCTATGCCCGGTGTATGACAATAGGCTCATCTATTCAATGGTGAGCCATAAACGTAACTGGTGAAACGTGGAAATGTACTACACTCCTCTGCCTATCCCTTTGAGTATTACTGACGTGATGTTACGTTTTCTATCGTAATTAATTCTATAGCGTGACGCACTCCAATTACGATAGAGGGGATTGGAAAATCCATGATCGATGGGAAACAAAACCCACAGACAAGCACCCACCGTTGAAAGCAGAGTTGTAACAAGGGGTAGGAGGCGAATGTGACGCATAGTCGTTAGTGGGGTAGTTTAAGGGTGCTTGTGGTGGTGGTATAGAAAACAACATACGAAGTGGATACATGATTCTTTTAGGGGTATATTTCACTCGTTTAATACTAAATCGATTGTCTATTTTATATTATTGTTTTCATTATTACATCATCACGCAAGGTCTTTTACAGGGTGAGTAGGGAGCATCGAATGACCATGATCTTATAAAACAATAGAAAACTCCGAACGTTACTATCAAATATAATAATATTATTATACTAAGGGATATTATAAAAGCACTATTACTCTCCAAACAATAAAAAAACATTCAATTTGTCTCTTTTCACACAATACTCAACGGCTTATGTTAGTTAGTACACTTACATAACACACTTCCACAATACACCCAGACAGGGATTTCACATGTAAAAGAATATTTAAAGTATTTTAATGTGTTACTAATTTTTCAAACTGTTTATTTCAAGTACAAATGCAAAATTTATTACGGCTAAAAAATAACAGTTTATTGAAGTTACCGATGACGTCACCGTCTGGTGCGAAATATTATAATGATTTTGATTCTGTTTAAGCTAGTCTACTTGGACTATGTCCTTACCCAAAACTTAAACTATATCTATACAGGTTTTCAAAAAAATTTATTCACCATTTTAATTTGAATACGCAACAAACATACAAACAAACATGTAACAAAGTGGCTGGCAGTGGTTGGATGCGTAGAGCAGAAGATCGAGCTCAGTGGCGTGTCATTGGAGAGGCCTATGTCCAGCAGTGGACGGAAGTGGGTCGATAATGATGACACAAACAAATTAGCACATAAGAATTACAGCACGCAATGCTACAACTGTATATGTATAATTTGCTAAACAAAGCTAGTTCAATTTAATTGAAATTCTCGTACACGCGCACTATCGATCACCAGCCACCCCTAAAAGGCGAAGCCCGCTTGAAACTATCGGCTCACTACCGTCCCTAACCCTTCCTGCCAACCGGAAGAGCGAGGGCCACGTGTACATAGCTATACGAGTATCGATATAAGGGTACTTAGAAAAGCAAATAGTTTTTTTACTAGTTTGTTCAGTAAAAATGGCGAAACACTGCTGGTGGACAAGACGAGTATAAAGTTGAGTACGAGTTGTAAGTTGGTCTACCATCATTATAAAATGTAAAAAAATGACGTATGCCATTTGCTCTCTTCTCAAACTGGACTGATTAATATACTCAATTCCAAATACAAATCTTTCTATTAATTCATGCCTAAAGACTAGTAGAAAAAAAACTTAGCAATAAGAAAAACTTTAATAACTATACAGACGAACAATATTAGTACCCATATTCATAGGTGTAGTATTATTATTACCCGTGTCTTATCTCAAGACATGACAAGTACAGCGGCATCAACTAATTGACGATCCGAAACGGGCTATGACGCGGTAGGCGGCACTGACTCATGTCATTCACGAGGTATATACATACAATAACTGTTTTAGAATATTGCGACTATACTGTGGACCGGTTTGCTACGTCATATGTCCGTATTCTGCCTTTGGTGAGCAGAAAAAGCACACGAGCACTGACCGTAATAAATTTAGACTAGCTAAACTCACTAAACTACACAGACTAACTAAGATAACTCGAAAGGTATGTGATTCTAAAACAAATCAGTTTTCGAACGGAAATTCAAACTTATCATTTACTCGATTCGAACGACAATAAAAGACAAATACGCAATAGAAATGGTCAAACATTTCTAGAACGGTTGATAGCATTCGAGAAATGGAAACGTCCGAATCGTACACACTGTTGGTAATATAGCGCAGATTACAAACACGGATCTGTAGCGGACAATAGCTGATGTAATCGTCTAGCTGTCATCGGGGAGTTTGGACACACGCAACAATGGACACAATGGACGGCTGAGGACATATCAATATTAGAATGTCTTCTAATGTTCCGACTGGCACGATCGTCGGCAGCCAAACACTATGTAATAATTTCATCGTCATCGTCAGTCCTTTTATCATACCACTGCTGTAGCGTGTTACTCTCAGAGTAAGGTTTAAGGCCATAGTCTGCAGCATTGGCATCGTGCAGCTTGGCAAATTACGTGTGCTTTATAGAACGTAAAGAAAGTAAACTTTATAGAAAGTAAAACACATTACAATATATTACGGTTCCATACAATTTGATTAAAATCGACTTCAAAACCTTTACGACATTTCCAAATACCCTCGTGCATACAAATATTTAAATAAGTCTATGCGTATGCCTACGCGGTCTGAGCTAATTACAAGTAGGTATAGAAAAATAAATATATATGTATGTATACAAGCACTAACTGGTCACCACACAAGATGTCGTTTTTACCACACCATAATGTATACGATTCAACTGCTTTTTGTATCGACCGTATCGTACGATAATGGTTAGGCTGTAGGTGATTTTTTTGCTGACTTACATACATATTAAGAGCGGATGAGAGGTTTTTTGTCACGACGATACTTTTAGTAAGTTCATTGCATATGTCACCATACGTACATATAAACACGCCAATTTGAAATAGGACTAGACAGAGAGGAAGGATTTCCACTGGCTACAGTCCTGGCAAATAGTTTAAGCCTCTTCAACATATCTTCAAGTCGTCAAACATGCTCGTACATAAAATGAATACCCTAGACTGGATCTTCTTTTAGTACGTCTGCGATAAGGCCGTATTGATTTCCAGCTGTACTGTTGTTCTATACGTGCAATCAGAACCAGGGCTGAACTGGCATCTACTTAGGTTGCACGAATGAGTCAATGGCAGCCATCGTCGTTTTATAGAAATATATATTTTGTTTAAAAATAAAAAAAAAACCTCGCCCAATGTATTTGTTCATATGAAGATCAAAGCAAGTCCGCTTCACTTAACGTCTTCCTATTAGAAGTTGCTCGATTACCTGTAACAAAAAAAAACCTCTATAAACACGTTGCTTTTATATCGTTACACCAAATCCCGTACAGCGGAGGCAGAAACCACCGACAGCCAAATATCTCACGAATATAATGTTCAATACTAGGGTACAATATTTATTAAGAAACTACACTATACGCATCATTTCCTTCACCTGTAACATAAGAAGCATACGTGACGCGCTCATGGCTCAGCGGCGGTTCGGATTGCAAGCCATTGGTAGTGTTAAGCAACGCTGAACACGTCGACCCTTATACGACCGGCCATCAGAGGATAATATATACGGAAGAAATGTAACCCGTAGCTCTTTTCTTTACTTAGTTACTTTAGTACTACGAACGGCACATAAAAACATTATTTATTCCATTTACATTCCTTAGACAACTGTCGTTAAACTTTGACGACAATTTGTGAACGAGTTCCCTTATCAATTTTGAGTAAAAAAATTCAAATACGTGATAGTCGTATTTTAGGTGCGAATTTTAATATACATACTTCTAAGTGAGAGTGTGAATTGTTGTGTAAAAATAAACATGACAAAACGATTCTATTTCATTTGAATCTAATTTACTTTAAATCATAATTTAATTAAAATCTTATCAACATTTAAATCAAACGAAATAAAATATAATTTTGTACACATATGATTAATTGTTACCAGCGACATCTACTGAATAATAAGGTAATATTTTTTTAGACTATTGTTTGTTCATTAATTTTAGTTTTGCAGTGATAACTTAATGATACTTTGATAAAATTCGTACGCGAACATCTGGTCACAAATTAGACAGAGCCAGTACTATGGTAACCAGACAGCTGATAAACTACATATAAGCATTTATAAATACATATCTATATACAGAGATAATTTTAAAATTTCCTACAGAATAAATAAATCCAAATCCATCCTAATATTTGTCTATAGGGGGAATCAAACCCCACTATCCCAACTCCGTGTCCCTAGGAATGACCGGACCAGTCGATCAGTGTTAATATAAAAAAAGCCAGCTCTTATCCCCTAGGTTCCATCTCCATAAAACAAAATCAACTAATAAATATCAAAATGAAACTAAGAGACAGATAGACAAACAAATTTACTACTAAATTACATATCTATAAACAGATAAATTACACGGCAATACTCATCCCACAAATATCACTTTTAGCGATGACTTGCCGATTGTTTGACGATATTTTAATGACGATTCGCGCAAGCATCGAAAGTTATTACGCGGGCCCGTTCTGGACGGGGCGATGATTCGTACATTTTGCGTGTACATTACTGTTTTTGTATGACCGTGTGCGCGATTAGGGTGTGTTCACGTTTAAACCGCTCAACGCAAGTCGAATCAATCATCAAATAGATAATCCTTTTTTATACTAATCGCAACCTTTATTCATATTTTGGGGTCTCTCCGAGTAATCTCATATAAAATGTCAAGAGATATCTTTCTTCACATAAATTACTTCATATTTCACAACAATAATATCGCATAAAGTCACAAGAACATAACTAATGCATTTCATCTACAGTATTACATGTACTATTTTAATAATTTGTAATTAATTTCTCTTTGTTATGATTAACTTATGGACGTTTTGGTATTGCATTTCATAAATTAGTCTGTTAATAAGCATGAGTGGTCTTTTGTAATTGTGTTAATTAACAATAAATGAATGAATGAGACGAATTTGTGTAGACCGAAGTTGTAATCCGATTACAAGCTAACCAATGTAGGTACACCCACGCGTTAGTTTTACGTAGCATTGCGCAACACACGGTTGGTTCAGTACAACGCGTTCGGACTGCGTTACGTCAATTTCGAACACTTCCGCTCCCTCACTCGTGACTGAACACTTATCAATCATCATTAGGAGGTTGTATGCGACGGTGGTTTTATTATTATTTATTTATCATGTATGTAAAGATACACGATTGATGAAATGGAACGCAAATATTGTTTGTAGACAAATGACGTTTTCAGTATAGATATGTCATTTTTCTGTCAGTGTCATTTTTCGGTTATTATCATTTTTCTGTCATTATATTTTTTCTACCTGTTCAATACTGTCTGCTTATCCCGTATGTTAAGAATTTCCAAATATCTACTTTCACCGAAATTTTACTTTAAATAGCCCACACTGTCATCATCATCATCAACTCTTTTATCTTTTTATTATGGGACATAGGCCTCTACTAAAAATCAGAAGGGTTAAGTAAATAGTGTAGCACGCTGGCTAAACGCGGATTGACAGCTTGATAACTGCATGCACATTGTCGAACACAACTAGCATCACGACAACAGTAGCGCAACGCGAACGGATATTACCTTCTAGATGAGGTACTGTCTTTTTTAATTTTTATGCCTTACTATTCTCCAAAGGTCGACTGGTGGACAATGCCACGAGGCATTAGATTTGCCCTTTGTTATGCCTGTTTATGGTGTGCAATAGAGAGTAAATAAATAAATATGTACTACGTATCACAAGTTTCTTACACTGAGCTGCATAATTAGCTAGCTTGCAGTTGAATAAAACTGCACAGGCATTGTCTCGCCGGTATCTATATCGTGGGAATGTCCGGTGAAACAGGTCCACTTACCGTACTATTGGGGCCAGTGGTTCTCAAAGTTGGTGATATCTATCTAGCGTCGGCTTTAATAGAGATCGCGGGGGTAGACAATAGTAATAGTAGAAAATAGGCGTTATGAATAATTCACGGGGGTCAGGATGGTCCAAGGAGAAAATGAAACATTTAAAAAAAAATTAAAAATTTATTCTGCTTTTTCAAATTAAAATTGTATATCTACTCTTTTGATTCAGAAGTGGGACATCGCATATTTAAAAACAACAACTGCAAAATATAAGTTGTTAAAAATATAATGGAGCGCTGTTATTTTCTATCCCATAAAATGCACGATGAAATGAAATAAGTTTGAGAAACTATGGAATATTGAATGACTCAAGTACCTACTCGAGTAAGTAAACTTTCCCATTCATAAGGGCAAGGTCTCGAACTGGTCACATCCTGCTCGCTTTATAGACTCTTTTAGGTACATTTCTTTCTAAATCGGTCCTGTAAAAGCTTGGTCCTATTCAGGCTTGGACCTAAACAGGCTCGGGCCTAATCAAGTTTGACCCTATTAAGACAAAAAACGCATCTTACCTTATCGTCAATTTTTTTTTTCAAATCTATATTTAATCTATAACAATACAGAGTACGCATAGGATGCAATAAATACAGTACATATTTTAACGTGTATTTCAGGTCGAGTATAATTTAAATTAGAGGTAGATATCATTAAACATTTCATATAAATAATCTGTCAAGGTGGTCTCGTTAGTGGAGTTGTTGCAAGCGCGACTGCCGATCGGGAGGTCATGGGTTCAAATCCCGGGTCGGGTACTATTGGATTTTTCTAATTTAGAAATTTTCTAGTAGTGACTCGGAGCCTGGATCAGTGCCCGGTTTATGACAATAGGATCACCACCTATTCCATGGGAC
>DWME01007385.1:0-12673 GCA_018244795.1 Parelbella ahira ahira
GGGCATGGCACAAAAAAGGTTGGGAAACTCTGAATTAGATAGATAATTTTAAAGTTGTTTAAAAACAGTTGTCCGAAAATTTTCAAAAACTATATATCCCGAAGAAATCAATCGATTACAATAAAATTGGTGGAGTTCAACGTAGTTGTTTGTGCTTATAGCTGATTAGTTTTAGAATGAATACTTCGAATATTATTTAAAATTTTTAAGCCGACTTGGTTCAAATTTAAACAAACTTTAAGAGCAACAGTATCCCACAGGATGCCGCAAACCGCGTTCAACCGATGCAAAAGTTATGAAAAGCTTATATATGTACGTACATATCCATATGGACATACGTACATCTCTGTAAACGTTGTCAGAATAAAATATTCAGAAAGTACATATTCTGGAGATGTATCTTCATAAACTAATAAAATTAACCATTTATAAATATAATTATTCAATGCTTAATACATTTAAGAAACACAAAAGTAACCCTTAAACAATATCTCTCATTCTTTATTACAATATTTTTCTTTCTGCCGCCACAAGAATACACATAATGAACTAGGGCAAAAACAATTTCTTTTCAATTAAATAGCTACCCTTGAGATACGTATACTGTAGCGATGTTACGATTGAAGCAAATTATGGGATACTTCATTTAAGAACATCCCCAAAAACTGTCCCATTACAAAACACAACTACACGAACAGCGATGTTATTGTTGTCTCCTAATCAGAATCAGAACTACTTCAAAACTTTAACAGAACTTTTCTTTTTAGTCAATAACAGTATACATATTTATTGGTTCAATCATTGATATTTCAAGAGAAGAGCTGTGGCCAACAGTGGAACGGCAGAAGTCTTGGTGATCTGATGATAATGTTTTCTTGGAGTCGTTTAATATACAAGAAAATACATGTAATTTACAATAACATCGTCATCGTTGACCTCGTCAAGAGCCTATCTCAGTCCACTGCTGGAAATAGGCCCCACAAATGAGCGCCATCGCGCCCTATCCTCACCTTGTCGCATCCAGCATCTGCCTGCAGCCTAAATATAAAGTTGATAATATATAAAGTTATTGTTATAGAGATACTGGTCAACGTTTGCTCGCGCGATTGCTTTCCCAGATAGCCGTGGAGCAAGTTGAAGGCGGAGGATGATTAAGTTAGTTCTTGTTTGCAATTCACGACACTATAAGTTTCTACAACGGCGATCAGATACGTACCAACTTGGAACTTTTATCATAATAACTGTACCTATCTTCGCTGCTATGGCGTTGGCTTTAAAAACTAAATTTTTATATAGGTATCTAGGTACATAGTAGACGTTTAACCATGTCTGAATAGATATTACATGAAAAACTGTTAAATGTTTTGAAGTAATTAGTAAATGAATAACAGTACGTTTATATGAAGTGAGTGATGAATGTGAGAAATACGTCAGGTCTGCAAGGATAGTGATATTTGGCACTAGATGCTCTCTGCGTACCCTCTAACAAATATGAAGTGATTTCATAATAATATTAAATACATTAAACAGCAATTTTCCAGTTTCTCTCATAATGAACAAGCGTTTTCTGGCAGTGATTAAAAATTTCGGATTGACGTAGGTGTATAATTTTACTGAGCGGAACCTAGTTAATTCATTAGAGCATTTTCAGGCAACTGTGTCCACTGGACTGGTGCTTCTAACGATATTTATTCACAAAGGCAAACCCAGACCGGAACTGTAGCCCAATTACCCTGTAAGCTGGGTGTATTAAATGAAAACGAATTTTCTTCTAACAATTTAGATTTAATTTTTGCAATTTGAACTCTAATTCGCTTACGTTAAAATCTCAAATTCTCAGCTAAAATAAAATATTTCGCAACATAAGACAATGTGAAAACGAAATAACGCAAGTATGCGAACAGCCCACAGTTAGTTAGTGGACGTTTAGTTCGTGTGTAACGAGCGTAAAAAAATTCTAACTGCATCCTCTGTTAGCCTTTTTGATGACAAAGAAAAACATTTGCGAAACAATCGAACTTTCAAAAGCAATAAGATAGCAATAAGAATATGACTGAGAGCAATTGCGACACTATTAATGTGTCTGTCAACACGTTGAATAGTGATTAATGTGTAATTACAACCGACACGAGCCTCCGTGTTCAAGCATACAGTCTCGCACCAGAATAGAACCTACTAATGGACATTATACTTGCATATTCGGCCTTGCCGTTTGATTTACTATTTTTGATACTCTCAAAACATTCCAGCTAATTACTTTATCATTGGTTTCATCCATTTGGGCAAGCTGTACTGAAAATGTTTATCACAGACAATTACCATAACTATACATAATAATTTCAAATTGTACTACCATCATATCTATTGAAATCCACTTAAAAAGTTTAGAATGAATGTTATCTATTCAGACAGCAAGGCGAAATATTAGGAAGAGAAATGAAGAACAAAAGCTGAAAGTATCAAATAGAACATTGATATAAGTTTTGTAGAGTCTAACGAATATTATTTCTAGTTTTGAGTACGGTCGGTAGTCGATTCGAATCAACTTGGAAACGTCGAGCTTAGAACCAACTGTCTTATTTATATTCATTTATTTTGGTTAACAGGCATCGTGCGTTTTGGAAAGATATTAAAAACCCCTGTATAGTTTTTAGTTTCTTCATTGTATCTTTTGGTAATTTACGAGGCAATGTTTAGTGATAAAATAAAGGTTTAGTCGTATAAAAAAAATACAAATGAAAGAAAGAATGAAAGAAGAAAGAAGAAGAAGATGAAAGAAGAAAGAATGATACCTGGATATAAAACGGGAATATTGGTGGATGCAGGTACCGAGGATGACTAAAACTCACCCACCTTGATCCAATAGGTTAGATACTAGTTGATGGGGGAGTCAGCAGGCCGAAATTATTGAATTCAGAAAATGTAAAACACAAAAATATTATGGAACCCAGATATAACAAAGTAAAGCTATACTTACCTAAGATATTCGAAGAAGTTAACAAAGTGAACGAAAGACCTAATGCGTTAGAACCCTGAAGGAAACGACCGACTCAACAAAGGAACTAACCCGTTATAAACTTCCTCTACCAAGAAGTTCCCGAGCAGAAGCTCGAAGCGGGACTGAGCGTCGTGTGGAGATAAGTGAAGCTCACAGCCATCAGAATGGGATTATTCATTATTGAACCAATAACTCCCGTTAACTGCGACACGTACGAGCGCGTGCATGCCGGCGTGCGGCTTTTCATCGAATTACGTGCCCCTTTTATTAGCAGCCAATAGCTGTCACCTATCTGAATATCCCGGCTGCATGGCGGCATTCTACTGCTCTGACTTCGTTATATGACTAACACTATTCTCTAGATCAATGTATGGTCTGAGATTTCTTTTTATTTAGACTCTTATAATTCACTGTCGAAATATGGATCTCCTTTAATATCGAGAGGGTTTAGGCCATAATCTGCCACACTGGTGAAGTGCGGGTTGGCAGTCTTCACACGCTCTAGAGATTATTTTTTATTTGATGCATGGATTTTCAACGAATGCTTTTTTATAAATTGATATGGTGCAATGGTGTATAAATTGTTGTAAGTGTACAATAAAAATGTTCACATTCGAATATTTACTAATTTCATTTCATCCCTCAAACCCTTCCAACGCATATACATCAAAATATACATAGTTACTGTCTTTATTCAGCAGAGGCGCTGCCGTCGAAAACCATAAAACAATTTTAGGTCAACAGATCGGCCAAAACTCATTCCCTACATTGATTACGATCCGCAACAAATTTCCAACGGAACAGATTTCGATGTGTCATACATATGTGTCGGTGGTCATGTGGGAGTATAAATCCGTGTTTGTTTTCAGCTCGAATAAACTCTACACGAGAATTGTAATTTCACCAGCCGTTTCACGCTTCCACTTTTAACATTTTACACATATACATCCACAATATTCATTTAATTAGTTTTTAATAACCATATGCCGGCATTTTACTACACCCCCACCTGATAGTAAGCGAGATGTACCCCAGGATGTAGCAAGCTTGCTTCAAAATGCCTATTAAAATGCCTATGCGTTAAAAAGTGAACAATTCCAAGCTGAACGAATCGAGGAAAAGAACAATTATTTGCAGAAATAAGGGATTGACGTGCCGATTTATATTTTACAGAATAAAGTAACAATTGCAATACTGTATTGTTTGTTAACAACAATTATTGCAATGCTATATTGTTATTGACCAAATCGGAGACGTCGGTCAGATATACCTTATTTAACAGACTGACGTGTATAATTTTAATGAACGATAAAGCTGTGAAAGAACTTTCTTTAAATAGTAGCCAGTAGAAATGCGTTGTCTCTATCTAACCCTATAAGAATTCACCGTGACAATATATTATATAACAAGCGTACATAGGGATTAACCAAACTTCCGCTTGGCTGGTCATTGATCTACCTCCATCAATCTGCACTGGAGAAAAGTCATCAAGTTGACCTCTTTACGGAGTAATACCTCTACCTATTAATAAAACATTGGCTAGTTGTACATAAATACCTACTAAGTTAGGATAAAATGACTAATATTTCCCTATGGACAAGTTCCTGTTAATACAAGATTCCGAAGATGAATCTTATAAAATTAATTCACAGATGCCCGCTTACACAACACTCGATTTAATACTATTAGATATCAATGTTATGGCACTAGACTGACCCTCTATTTCATGGGACGTATAACATAACAGATAAAACGTGCGAGTATCTACTACACTCTGCCTATCCTTTCGGAGAAATACAGTGGTGCTGATTATCAGATTAACGAGGAGCAGCTGGCCCTAACTTAGTGATAACAACATCCTCAAGAAGTACATAATATTGTTCATTAAAAATAAAATGCAAAGAATAATAAGCCAGGCTCAACGGATACAGTAGTTCGCCCGCACTAAACTATTCCGCCCAACAACACAGTAATACGAGCCGCGACCTCGGGTTACATTCGGGCCCTCTGTAATCTTTTCTAATTCCCAGCCACCTGCCGCTAAGCTTTATTTTATTCTCCAGACGTATTACACAGCACAACGTAAATAAAACTTCGAGTCGGGTCTTAATGTTTTTTCTAGACGTTTCTCGTTAAAAAACGTCATGTAGAACATAATACCTATATGAATATTTTAGTACTGTCAAATGTAGTGAGATTTTCAACCCTTAAATTGACTATATTATTGTTATTATTCTGTCTATTGCGGATAGATAGCACCGATTGCCATAATTATACTCTCATTACTCGTATATGTTGGATACTTCTGACTTCCTCATTACTGTCTATACATCCGAGCCCGTTTTGCAGTCTACATAATAGTATAATATCATATATCTCATTAAATATACTGCACAGCAAGCGAATTTTAGTATACGGATATGGTCCTGTTTTCTAATTAATGCAGATACGAAACTATACCGAAAGTAACATAATTTGAGTCGCGCCCCGGGCCGCGCTCGCCCGTTTTAATCCTGTCTAAGTCCCGGCGACCTCCCGCTGTAATTTATTTGATTCCAGTAAACCAAATTCTCATAATAATATTAGCTTTTGTAATAATAAAGTCCAGAAAAAACCTTTTCAATTTAATGTTCTAAAATGACTTCATGTTAATTGCGTTTGGTTTTTCCTACATGCTTTTTATTTATTATATAAATAAAATTAATACACATAAATACTTAAAAGTGTGCAGCGGCTACTGATTGTCGCTGAGATTACATCATATAACATCATGCCTTCATTGTCTCCGTGGGGTAGGCAATGGGGTTTAGTACTCCTACTTGATGTACAATTGACCTCTGAATTTAAAAAAAGATAACATGCAGAATGAAAACGAATGTTACAACAGATTACAGTTTTTTTAATTGAACGGTTGAAAGAAATCCTAATCTCAGTAAAGTTCTTAAATAATTCAGCTGCTAATACATAATAACGAATTTGTAATATGTAACACAATTATCTAAAATCGTCCAATGATCTAACTTTTATTGGAAACATTCGAAAGTCATTGATTTTGAACCAAGAGATAAAAGTTTATACTTTGCCAATAAATTATTCATAATTTTTTGAAGGTACAAAAAATAAAATACTTTTTAAAATATATTCAACCCATTTACTTTCCATTTTATATATTATTGTCATGTTTCAATTCAATTACAATAATATTCATCATCGTCATCATCTTACTCTTCTTCATCATCGGCATGTATCAGTCCACGGCTGAGCATAAGTATCTCGTAATGAGCACCATCGTGTTGACCATATTTTAAAAAAAACATAACATCACGCCTGTAATCCCCGAAGAGGTAGGCAGAAGAATGTAGTACACTCCCACGTTTCACCAATTACGTTTAAGTCCCATGGAATAGGTGGTGAGCCTATTGCCATGCACCGGGCACAATTCCAGACTCCGAATCACTTCTAAACATTCTAAATTAGAAAAATCCAATAGCACCCAACCCGCCTATATTTAAAAATACTTACTGTCACTTTAAAAGCACATAATAGAAAATGACTGAATTAATAACTGTATAACTAACGGTCGCTCGATCTGAATCGAGCTGTTTTTGTGAAAATTATGCCACGTAAATTCAGACTGTTGATTATCAACAATTTATAAAGTCCTAATTGGGCTGCGTAATAGAATTATCCTTTCAATTGGTGTCGCTTTACCAGGAACAAATCTGCCACAACTTTGTCAGGCGGCTTGACTTGTTGCCAATTTGACGACAAATGTTTAGTTTACTCATGACTCATTGATATGAAAATATAGTCATTCATTTTTTTACATATTGCGCGTTTTCTTTTTTGTCTGCCAACTTGCACTCGGCCAGCGGTAGACTACGAACTTAACCATCCTTTTTTTTTGATAGACCCATGTCAGTGTAACGCAAGAGAATTGATGCGTTGGACGGTGATAATGTTTATATCTATAATACATAAAGCATAAGAATTATGTTAAGTATATAAGGATATATGACACTTTGCTCCCTGCTTATCCCGTAAAGAACCTAGTGTTAGGGTATAATGATAACGAAACCAGTGGTTTTACGTTTCTTTTGCGAGTCATGAGAACATAATTCAAAATTCATTTTAATTTCAATGTTTGAAAGAAAGTACGAAGGTATCGTGGTATTGTTTCGTCGTGGCTTCAAGAAACTTTGTGGAAATTGCGCGTGGCACAATAATTTAGCATCCCTTTTGATAAAAGTTTAAGCAGCTTAGGCGCGCGCGGCGTGGGTCGGGCGCGCCGAAACAAGATTAACATTGTAGGGGAATAGTAATACGGTAAAACATAAAACTCTCGAGTTCCTTCTCGGCCACCATAAAACAAAAAATACTTTTACTACATTGAAAGCTCCATTTACTTACTATAAAAAGATCCCATCGAAAGCAACTAAATTAAAAATACATTTCAATTTTTCGAAGATCGTTTGGGAAAAGCATCGATAAGAAAGACCCGGAAAGTGAGACCATTCATCCTTTCCGGTTTCATTGAAAGTTGCCATAAATATTTACCTCCTTCAGCCCAATTTATTCCGATAGGCCCCACGAATTTCCTAGACGCGAAAGTTACGGAAATATAAATTGGATTCAGTTAATCAGTGTCGCGTTTATTTCGTGAATGTCGCAATTTTATTTCTCTCCGTAGTACATTAACTTTATGCATGTACATATACATATGTATATGTAAGTATATGCGTTACACCCTCACTTAGGCATATTTGTAAGACTTTTCAGTGAAATACTGTTCATAACTGTCCCAAACTCAAGCTTTAATGAACTTTCTTGTTCAGTCTTTATTATTATTAGTTTCGTGTATCCCACCTTGTTTAAATATCTAAAACCTAATTATATTAGTGAAAATTTCTTATGAGGTAGGAAAAATGTTGATTACGTAACAGAGGCGCTGTAAATAAATATTTGTAGTTATTTAATCAGTGACCGCATTTATTTTCATGCCCAGTAGGTTTTATTTATTCATATAAAACATTGTTGATGATGGTTGCTGCTTTCATTTATCTAGATAAGCGTTAAATACCATGTGCATACAAAGATTTCTGTATATTTCACTGATGTGCTATTCTTCGTATGACGTTGGGTAATTCTAAAGCTACAATATAAAATTAAAGGTTGATATACACGAATAAACATCAACATAATCGTCCATATAAAATACGCCATATTCAGACACAAGTACATAAAGCTAACAGTTACATTTCTTTTCCAGTAAAAGGCCACATAAACTCTTTAGTTCGTATTTCTTCTTGGTTGAGAAATGAAATATATAATAAAGAGAAACAAAATAAGGGATACAGACAGCACAACTATTATCCTGGTAAGTTACAGACTCCCAAAGGATAACTAAATGTTCCAGGCTAACGCTGCGAGGCGGATGGTTAGTAAATAATATATACAATTCTAGATAAGTTTACTGAACACTTGGATCAAAGTGAATGGGAAACACTAAACGAAAAACTAGACTGGAGAAACACAATTTAGTGGATTTGGCTTTTTAATAAGTTTTTTAAATAGATCTTAAGCATTTTTAAATAGATCCTTGACAGTTTAGGCAGGAAGCACTCTTGCGCTGCCTTATTTTAAAAAGACAATTGTAGATATAAATCAATGGAAAAAGACATCAAAACTTACTAACAGCATTCTCATCATGAACAAATCATATATGTTTTAGGTTTGCACATATTCCAACTAGTTCGTATCTCGTTGGTCGTTTGCGGTGAAACAGGTGTCTTGAATCGGAATCTTATCTGAAATTCGACGCATACCCAGCCGCTCCCGGCGAAGAACGTACCCACATAAAGTTTAAGACTAATCGCATAAAACATAACCAACGCGAAGAAGAAAAGAAACCCTTGAGCCAATTGTTTTATTCGGTGTCGCACAACTAGCTTATTCCCAGTGAGTTGAATAGTGGAATTCGGGAATGAGTTTGACTCAATCTAACTTTTCTAAACTGCTTCGCCTTTAAAAGTTTTGCGTATTGGATTCAAGAAATACATTTATTTTTTGTTTGAACATCGCTAAATGAAGATAACGTTTATTATCGAGGACTTTTCTTGGAAAACACTACTACATACAAACATAAAAACTATTCTGTATTCTACCTTATGGTGAGATCCTTTAAATGCTTGAACGAATTCACAAATTCACATAATACAAAAAGTAGAATAATCTAGAATTATGAATATATTTAGTCTGTCACTCTTGAGGTCCCAGGTTCAAGTCCATGGAGCGCACCTCATTACAAAAACATGCGTTTTAAGATTAATTATCACTTGCTGTAACGGTGAAGGGAACATCGCGAGAAAAGCTGCACATCTCAGAGTTTAAGAAACTCTAAAACGTATAAAGTCTGCCAACCCGCACTTGGCCAGCGTGGTACACTATGGCCACAATACTCTCATTCCGTGACCCGTACTCCTACACTGGAATGATAAAAAAGTCGAAAAAAAAAAGAATATTGAAATCTTCAATAAAATTCCCTAGCATTCGTGTCTATATAAAACGACAAATGTGAAAGCCCAATAAGCTAATGTATAAGGCGTCGAGGCATTCCGTTTTCTGGATTATATATTAACCTAAAGGTGAATGGTTCGTTGATTCAGTTAATAGTGTATCGACTTGACGCGCACGGGGGTAGCATGTTCGACTTCCAACCAGGACAAATATTTGTGTGATGATCTCGGGTATCTTCTGAGCCTGGGAGTAAAATAATCACTATATATAAACAATAATTAAATTTGGCCATAAACTTCATTTAGAGCCATCTCATAACAAATAACGCAGCGTAGCCTTTGCTGGGATAACAAGATAGCTAATGACCTACGTGCTAGATGACTACGTACATAAATACTTGTATACTTTTTTAAAATTTACATTATGTACCACACGGCAACTATGACATAAAGCATCAGAGTGTGGTATATGATGAAAATGTTGCAGTCCGGTCACATAATTCCAGTAAAGAGCCATAGGGAGCGTCGGGCTACGAGTTAAGTTCAATATCCGCTAAGCCGGAAGCGCTGAGGCGTGCGGCTAAGCTGACCCAGCGCTGCCAAGTGTACCAATTAAAGGATTAGAATTACTTAGTGAAGTATCTATGACCAAGTTTCGTGTAAGTAACGACCATCATTTTGTATATTTATAATCTTGTAAAGTTTAAGGGTACGCTTAAAATATTTAAATTCTTAGCTTAGGTGGGTACATTTGAAAAACAGTTAAAAAGAAAATCCGTAATCACGGCAATGCTTTCCGCTTCTTACTGTATTCAAACAGGTATATACGAATACATAATATGTATCTACATATATGTATGTACGTGTGCATATTATGTATGTACATACATACATATAAAATAATATTTAACCAGAATAATATTTAAAAAATATTTAACCAGAGCGTTTGGTCTGTTAACAAATATAGAATTATTTTAATTCAATTAAATTGTTTGGCTTGGATTTTTTAATAAATACGATCGTGACGAGACTGTTTCAAAATATAAAAAATCCATGTCTCTATGACTGACAAGCGCCAGTTTCGAAACCAGATTTTTTGGCGGAATTTGACTAAAACTAAATCATCTATTTTCAAAAAGTAAATTACATAATCCGTTTGCCGGTGTTGTTTCATTGTTCACGACATCAAATAGACTCAACTGGCAGAAAATGCCTTTGGGCAATAAATTTGTCTTTTGAGTCCATTACTCGAAAACAGTAAAATTTTATTCATTGTTATACATACTCATTTTGTTATTTACTGCTTAGTTGTTTTGTTAGTGACTGCCTGGTTGGTCGAGCGGTTGCAAGCGCGACTGTCGATCGGGAGGTCCTGGGTTCAAATCCCAGGTCGGATGCTATTGGATTTTTATAATTTAGAATTTCTAGTAGTGACTCGGAGTCTGGAGCTGTGCCCGGTGTACGGCAATAGGCTCACCATCTATTCCATGGGACTTAAACGTAACTGGTGAAACGTGGGAGTATACAACACTCATCTGCCTACCTCTTCGGGGATTACAGGCGTGATGTTCCGTATTTTGTTATTTATTATGTATCATGTATTTATAATACCTCTATCGTTTTTTAGAATTTCTACCTCTGTCGTCTTTATAATGTTGTACCGAACAGCATCGTGCCCCTGCGATACACAGTAAAAATACTCTATAAATGAAAACAAAGTATTCGTCCTTCTCGTTTTTTAACAGATTTTCTGAATAACAATAATTTAAACCAACTTCCGGTAGCATATAAAATTAAAATAAATAAATCTCGTAATATGCAACTAGAGAAATATGACCGTTATAACATGTCTAAAAACATGAAAGTGATAGGTTTTTCGAAATAACGTTCAAAATTACCTAATATATACTTCCCAAGTAATTATTTACTTGGGAAGTATATATTAAAAAATGTAAGGACTTGTTCGCCTAATAGCTTTTCACGTTTATCCAAATCTAAATAAATCCAGGCTCAACGTAAGTCCGATAATTAACGTTCAACGAACAATTCCCTAAGTTTGCGAATTATCGTACCGCTGGAAAACGGATGGGTATTGTAACAAAGCGTCCGCCATTTTGTAACGATTTAGACAAGCTAATTAAATTAACGTTTAATGGTTCAAACGTGACAATGATATCACAAGAGTCATCAACGAATGAACCTTAATAGAACAACCGTAGTAACTTCAGCATGTGCTACCCACTGAAGACACTATCATCGTCATCATCCGCCTACTCCCCACCGCTGCTGGACAAAGGCTTCTGCAATGGCACGCCACTAAGGTTATTTTATAGTCGCTACCAAAAACATTTATTCAAACAATTGAAGACCTTGTTGGTCTAGTGGTTGCAAGCGTCACAGCTGATGAAAAGGCCCTGAGTTCGATCCCAAGGTGGGACAACGTCTTTTTAGGATTTCTACAGCTTAAAAATTATTAGTTCGGAGTATGGTTTTCTGGTTCTGTATTTGTGTCTAGACAACGGACTCACACCATATATTCAATGGACGTTATATGTACCATGGTGCAACGTAACTGGTGAAACGTGGGAGTACTATACTCCTATGCATACCCCTTCGGGGAAATACTGTTATAGTATTATGTTAGTTTACTATGAGTACAATCGTTGAAAATACGACTCAAATTAATACCAACTTCTTTAATCGTGGTTTTGTAAGTTTTTAATCGTACTTTAAGTAAATCGTCTGATTATAAAAAGCAAATTTCGTGTCACAAACACGCTTCGTTCACGAACATTCGACGCATGAACAATATGTGTTTCTGAAATACTATTTTATGTTTTATGAAACAGTCTATTTTAAAATAAGCTTCGTAAATAAGTAATATAAAAGAAAAACAATATAGACACCACAAAATTTACGTATATGTTTGTATACGAGTATTAAAACGATCCCTATAAGTCGAAATTTAAAAGACAAGTCCCAAAATCATTAAGTCAGTCACTTTCATTGATTCATTTCCTATAATATAATTATTATATTAATACGTGAAGCAAAAACTTTGTACCCCTTTTTACGAAAATTGTGCGGACGGAGGAGTATGAAACTTGGCACACTCATAGTTTATATAGAGAAGGAGTGGTGAATGCTAATATTTTTATAA
>DWME01007386.1:0-12673 GCA_018244795.1 Parelbella ahira ahira
TAAGTAATCATTGAAGTGCAGATTAGCTAACTGTTCTAAATTCAATAATTATTAGGTTCCTATCAAGGTTTCTAACAGTACCTACACTATTTTATACGGATAAAGAGTGCATCAGATTTTTGTATATAATAGTAGCTGTCTGTGTATATGAGAAAACTGTGTATGTATTATTCTATATATTACCCCACTTTATCTATACTAATATTATAAACAGGAAAGATTTAATTGTTTCTGTTCATTGAAAAGGCTCTGAAACTAACAGTAGTTTGATTGTTTAACCGATTTGAAAAATTCCTTTACCATTAAAATCGTACATTATCTCTTACGAACATAGGCGGTAGAATATTTTTAAAAACGTTAGGGATCCATATGAAAATTTCGATAATGTAACCCATATGAAAAAATACAAAAAAAACTTGTACCACGTACGCTGCTGAAATTATTGACGATAGAGCAAAGTGGTGTTTCATAAAGGACATCAATATCTACAAGAAAATCTGTGATACCGTACGTCTAACAATTACAGTTATGTCACAATAAATACTTTTCATGATAAAATATCCAATAGAACCGCCAGTACAAAGCAGGTCATATTATTCGTACCTGGGTATCTTATACAAATAAATAACTTCGTATTCAAGGCTATAGCAGTACCTACCTGTAATTTAAGATAAAGTTATTAATGTTTTAAGAAAGAACTGTAAGCATCGCAGATGAAGTCGCGGGCATCAGCTGATAAACTATAACCACACTAACATTCTAAGAATTCCTCCATAAGTTTTTAAACCCATACATGCACAGAACAGTCACCACATTTAAATGGGAGTGTTGTTTTACAAAAGCCTTATGCTGTAGTCATCTACTTCAGATATCCACAAATATAATTATGTGAATCTGCAGATGGGACACCTAAAAATAAAATGAGATACCTTCTAAGTTCTAAGCAATAGACTATAAAACAGTGTTGGGGGGGCCTATGTCGAACAATGGGTTGAGATAGGTTGATGATGATAAATGTTTGAGGTTTTCTTAGAGCGAAAAAGCAAAAGCGCAAAAAGAGGGCGTTGCACCTGTTCATAGGCGACAGTGACCACTTAACATCAGGTGGCCCGTCTGCCTGTTTATCGAGCTGAATTTATAAAAAATATCTATATTGCATAAGTTTAACTAAAACCATTTACTTGTCATAAAACATTCTTACATGAGATTCATTGGGCGACATAAGAATTAATTCGGTAATCGAATTATAAAATTAGGGCAGCGGTGACGTAAGCTCGTACACCAGACAGAGCATTATCTGACTTATAAAAATAAAATCGTAAGAATGGTGAGAAAATCAAAAATGTCTGCAATGTTTATGACGTAAACATGTCTAGGCGATAACGCAATCGCGCTTCGCTGTCGCGAAAACAAAATTTAGAATGTTTTGATTATCGACAACCTTTATCTTTTACCACATCAGTGTTCTGTGGAAAAATCTGGAAGTTTATCTAAAAAATTTGTTTGTGGTAAGGGTTTTCTTTTTTTTTACTCATTTTGAACACCTTTTACGGCTTTATTATTAAAGCTAATATGTTGGATTGTTTGGAAAAGAGTAAGTCTTTGAGACTGAGAAAACTTCAAATGTTTGTCACGTCGAGAGTTAGGAATCTCTGATCATCAGCAGAGTCAGGGACTTTTAACCGACAGTTAATAATGGCTCCTGGTCTTCTCAGCCTTATTGAAATATAGGCTTCATAAAATTACTAGCTTATTTAGTCAATTCCATGGAATTAAAAAAAGGAAATTTTTATCTACAGAAAATGTTTAGTTGTTAGAAGCAGAGTTCTAAACTTGTATTTCTCCCTGTACATACAACATCGTCGGAACCTTATTAACTGGACACATCAGCGCGGATCTTGTCTGATTGATATTTATGATAATATTCTATCACTCGGGTACTTCCCTTGATCGTACATGCATTTTAAATTATTTTTTTCAGTAATTTTATTTGATAATGCTTAATCGGAAACTATTAAGCCCTCTTATCTGGGACTTCCCTAACTCTATGTACACGATATTTTTCTGTGATATTATTGTTTGTTGCAACTCTAAATATATCTTGTTGAATGTGATCGGTATCTATATTTAGCATATGATTAGTTTCTATCAACAAAAACAATAATACATTCCTACGATGTTGCATCAAAATATATAAAATTTTGATGATGTTATTTATTATCAAACAAAATACGGTGTAGTCATATAACGTAGCATTTGTATTTTGATTAGAAATAGGGATCGGGAATTAAGTATAATCTAGGTGAGATGTGTCAAATATATTTGGGATTTGAATACATTTTATTGATGATTTAGGTATTTTCAGATACTTATTGGCAGTAATGTATTTCCCTATATTTGCAGAAATACCTTAATGAATGCATTATGTATCTGTTCTACGGATATAGGAATAATCTTCTAAAACTTTTATTCGTCTATATCATATTCATTCTTTTCGCAAGTACCGATATTGATTTTACAACATTTCTTCCAGGGATACCCTTCGCATAAGAGAAGCTAAGATCTTCGCAGCGGTCCTCCGCTGGTCGGAAGCGGAATGCATTCGAAGACAGTTACCAGTGACACCTGGTCATCAGCGAATGGTACTGGGTCGAGCGTTCCACGCGATAAGATTCCCATTGATGTCGGTAGAAGAATTCGCCATGGGTCCAGCTCAGAGCGGTCTACTCGATGATAGAGAAATAGTTCAATTGTTTCTATACTTTACGGTTAATCCGAAGCCTAATGTGGGGTTTCTCGATACGCCCAGATGTTGCATGACTGGGAAAGAATTAACGGTGAACAGGTTCTCCCAAACGGAGTCCAGATGGGGTTACAGTGGAACGACAGATCGGATTAGGTTCACTGTCGATCAAAGGATCTTTGTCGTCGGATTTGGACTTTACGGGTCGTATTTTGGACCTACGGAGTACGAAGTACATTTGCAAGTGAGTTAGACTTAATATATTTTTGTAATTGCAAAATTTCTGTCATACATTTACACCTACATTTTTGTTTTACAAAATAACACGGTTAATAGATTGCAACTTGTGTTATGCTTTCTTTTTATGCTTTCTTTTTATGTTGTCTTTCTTTTATTTTATTTTGCACCATCACCTTTAATTCTCAAATTACTCCATAGCAAATTTGACAATCCAGTTTTTATCTAATTACACTTCACTAGTTGATTATTCAGCATAACCATATATTCCATAGGACTTGTTCTAATGGTGCTTGTTGAATAAGATAGTTTCTGAAAGAGGTGTACGGTACCAATTGTTACGATTGTATTATCTAAGTATACAACACGCAGAAAGGAACTTGATACATGAATGCAATGCGCCGTAGCTCTCGGCATCCTGCCGCGCAAAGCCTACCGCTCTCGCTTTCAGCTCTTCAGTAACTTGCTATAGCGTCGTCATAGCGAGACGCCTAGTTAACTTCTGAATAAAAAGTACAAGTTTCAGACATTTTATCCCAAGTTTTCTTCTGGTGGCATATTGAAGTATTAGAAAGGACTTCGCAGTCTTGCAGCACCCCATTAAAGTTTTGCAAGCATTGAGTAATGTAGCGAGGTGCCTAGTTAACTTCTGCGGTTCATACTCACTGTGTGTGGTGTTCATGTGTTGCAGATCATCCATCTGGCGACGAAGAAAGTGTGCGGCTCGAACACGACCACATTCTGCTGCGACGGGACCGATGACACCTTCCGCGCCATGTTCAAGGAGCCCGTCGAGATACTGCCTAACACTTCGTACATCGCCAGTGCAAAACTTAAGGTATGTTGATGTTATAAGTCAGGAATATATTGGAACATCACACAATTATTATTATTATTATATATTATTTATTTGATCCCAAGTGGGCGGAGCAGTTCTTATGGAAACCAAAGGGCTGATAAAGTATATATATATATATATATATATATATATCTATGTATATAGTACGTATATACCTAGATACGTTTTTTTATAGTCAGACACAGAACAATTTGTAATTATCACACGTATACTTGCCATTCTCGGGAACGAAGTAAAATACAAAATGTGAATAATTGTTGCAGGGCACAGACTCGTACTATGGAACGAAAGGTCTGAGGCGAGCGTCGGTGGACTGCAACAATGGCGAAAGGGTGGTCTTCCAGTTCTCGTACGCGGCTGGCAACAATAACGGCACCTCAGTCGAAGACGGTCAGATACCAGCCATCATATTCTACATTTAGTATTACCAACGCCCATGTGATAATTTTAAAATTTAAAAACAAACTGATAATAGTTAATGAATCAACAAAAATCCAAATCGCTTTCTCCATTAGATTTTTTAGGTCAGGCCTTGATTTTGGTATTGTTTGAAATTACATTTTGAATCTTTATTAGTTGTGTTTTTGTTCCGGTTCGTAGTTTTCGATTCTGAGGTCGGAGGTCGTGAGTAATAATTCAATCAACATATCTTTTTTTTTCTACAACTAAAGGTGATATATTATGTACAGCACAATTTTATCATATATTTTTTGTATATGCATCCGTGCCCCCTCGACTGGTTGCAAGCGTGACTGCTCATCGGGAGATCTTTGGTTCATTCCCTGGTTGGGTACTGTGAAGTTTTTTAACTTGAAATTCTTTGTTGTAACTCGGTGTATGAATTTTAGCCCACTCCCTAATCCATGGTGGGAAGTAAACTCAACCGGTGAAACGTGAGAATGTATTACACTCCTCTTCCTACTCAGGGGATTACAAGCGTTCTTATATGCATATCATTTTTAGGTTGGATTTAAACAAAATTTAATGTAACTGCCCATAAAGAAGGGGGTCCAACCGTGAGATGAGTATAATTTAAAATATTTCGATTTCCGTGTATGTCACTAATAGAAATACATATAATTATGTCGATAAATGGAGTTAACGATTTGTATTTCCAAAACGGATAGATTCGACATGCATAGCTATCAACAATTCCATTTCAAAAGGGAAAAATCTTTATACTTCATCTATCTTTATCTTAAATCTACCTTTATATTCAAATATAGATAGTCTACTATTTAGCCAACCGTCATTCGATTCATTCATATATTTTTTCTATTCGAATCGTCATTAAATCTTTTTACCCTTTTACTGTTGGATAAGGGTCTTTTCTCGAATTGAGACGGCTAACGCTATACGTTGGTCAAGTGTTTGTTGGCAGACGTGAATTCGGTCAATAAAACAATTTCGGCAATTAATATGTACTAAATTTATTGTATGCCAGGAAACCGTGGACTCTTCTAAAAATCCTGCAAGTCTAAAATGTAAATGATACAATTTTTGTGGTTTATTTTCACTTCATAAAAAGCGGTTATTATATTTCCAACAAATTTTTAATTGAGAATGTCAAATCGCGCTATATAATCTCAGATGACGGCACTTCTTTTTCCGTTTGTATAAAGCCTGAATCATTTGTTTGATAATCTAGTAAAAAAAAATCAACATCTCTTAGCATTAAGTTTACTTTTATTATGAGAATGAATCCTTAGTTCTTTTAATTAATAATGTATTTACCTATCATTAAAACCCTTTCATATTTTTCATTGATATTTTTCTTTGCATTATTAATGTTCGTAGAGATAGTAAAATATATTAAGACCGACTGTTGAACAAATAAAATATTTTTTTAATAATATTTATTTATTAAACAGTTTGCGAAAATGTTTCCTTATCGTAATTAATGCTCACATGTATATATTTAAATTTTTCATCTAACATAATATAAAAATACTTAATTTATATAAATAATCACATTTATTTTAACATAATAACGCTTATTAGTCAAACTTCGTGAGGTACATACATATATATACACTTTCACAGATTTTCCTTAATTTAATGTTATCTTTCCTCATTACATTTTCTGTTGGTTTTATTTAATATTAAGATGATTAACTAATTTCACAGCCTGCACAAACAAAACCAAAATAGGTTTAGTAATCAAATTAGTTGTCTTTTATCTTATCAGAATTTTAATCGTTAGTACATTTGAGAAAATCTTTTTTGCTAAGCTGTTTTACTGGTCATTATAAATACTAATTGGCCGGATCTCCAAAAATATTCTTGATGGCTTTGTGCATTGGGTTATTTTTGTCTTTTACGTTTCTTGACTTGGTTGCCTCTTCAGTGGTTTCAAGTGCGGCTGCTAATCGACATGTCCTGGGTTCGATTCTTGAGTCAGTTACTATTGTGTCTTTCTGTGACTTTAAATTCCTAGTACTGGCTCGGATTCTGGATTTGTACTCGACGTATGACAATAGGCTCACCTCCTATTCCATGGTAGGATGTAAGCCGTTATTAATGAACCATGGGAGTGTTCTACACTCGTTTGCTCCAGGGATTATAGGCGTGCTGTTACGTTAATCTAATTTATGTAATGAAACGGCTGGTAAATATATTTCATAACTTAGAAAAGCTTAAGACCAGAATGAAAAGGCAGTTTCTAGGCAAATATGGTACCTCGCTTACCATCAGATATGAATGTACTCAAAAACTGGCCTATGACTATAAAAAGTCTACCTAGTCAGTCAAAATTATAATTATAACTAAACAATTCGGTTTCACGTTTCTTAGCCAATAGCTAAAGAGTGGTACACCGTACTGGCGACTTTGTTTCCGGACAAATATTGGACAGACATGTAGGGTCAATGTAACATACCTACATTTCTCAGTTTAATAAAAATTTTAAATCGGGCGCGAAAGTATTGTATGATCTTTTGTTTGTTCGTTTGTGCTGTATAAACGCACCTAAATGATGGCCAATGTGTAAACGGCCCTCGTATTAGGAACTTTTGCACTTGAACTTATTTTTTAGTATTAATATGTAAAATAATATATAGAGTAATTTTAATCGTGTTGATGTAATTCCTCTCTTTCTAGTATTAGTCTTTCTTTTGGCGTGATTAGGTACTTTATAATTCTGTGATAGTTAGTAATTGTATTAGAGTCCCTAAGTATTTATGAACAATTTGAGCTTCATTTATATGTAGGACGTGTTAGTTATAATGTTGTAGTTGTAACTATTATTTTTCATCAGTATATCACCACGCCAGGTCCCTTACGTGGTAGGCGGAGAGCATACAGTGCTAAATAACTCTATCTTCCTGAGCTGACGTTTTTCATCTACTTTTATCACTTTTAATAAACGCATGCCGGTTTCGGAGATATCTGCCTCCCATCAGCCAGTATCTGACCTATTTGGTCAAGATAGGCGACTCCTAGTATCCCTCGGCACCCACGTCCGTCATAGTTGTAATTTAATATTACATCACATACATATACATACATTTATTATCCTATCGGTTTTATTAACGTTTTTCTATTAAATAAATTTACCGTTAGAAGCTTTCATATATTCTGTGTAAAACATTTTTCAAGTATTTTAAATTATTTTCTGAACTTATTATATATCTGTGGTTCTTATTTTATCCTATTAGATATTATACCGAAATAAATACAACACCAGGCATTGAATATGTGATAAGTATTCGTTCGTTTCGTGTTCGTTCTACTTAAGTAATGTTATAGTTTCTGGTAGTTTCAAGTTTATAATCCCCGCCCACCCCGTGAAAGATCTGGCGTGACGTTAGAGTAATATTAATAATGTATCATTTACCATCTGTACGCTGGCTGTGAGGCGATATGTCGATATGGGTGATCAAATTTATTGCATATGTAGTAGGTACATGACAGATTGTAGTATGTGTCATATCATCATCAAATTATTCATCGTTCTACTATAGGCCACAGGTCTCTTAGCATGAAAAGGGCTATGGCCATAGTCTGCCACTGGCCAAATGGGGTTGGCAGGCTTATGCGTAAAAAATGTAAAAAATTTTAACATAGGTATTCATAGTGATGTCCTTTCAATATCTTTTTCTTTTTGTCGATTGTGTGTATGGAACTAAATATATATTAGATAGTTTTAATTGATAGTTATTTTGTATTTTTCGTCGGAATATTGATAACAATGCTTTTTAAAAGTTTTTTTTTTCTATTTAGCAACTATCAATTGAGCTGTTATAATTGACCAATGATATCCAATCACTAACATTTTATGTCGAATAAATGAATATGAATATTAGAAATTCCAAGAAATCCTGTTACCTATACCGTGGAAACTTATAGTTTATTGTCAATAAATATTTATTGTATACTTTCAATGTATCTATGACAATCAACAAAGTACTGAAAGTTTATATCAATACATCGATTACGTTGTCTAGTCATGTGTTATTTACGAAATTTAAGGAGTTGGATAAATTTATTATTTTCTTCGCAATAACGTGTCCTAACACTAAACAATAAATATATGGCTGGTTTATATTTCTGCGTATCTCTACGGGAGACGGGCGTGATAATATGTGTGGACGTATTTCAATATTTTTCCAGTTCCTTTAGACGATGTACATACATATTATATTTACTTTAGAACTATTTGGCGTTCTTAGACTTCTATACGATATTACTGTTAGATATCTCTGTGAAAGTGGTCAGAATTGAATTGAAAAGATCTTGCGGCATATTCTGTTATTAACCGGTTACTATCCCTCAATTGTTTATACTACATATATGCTTTGCTACTGAACTATAGGTCGTTATTGACGGAGCTACTCGTGTAATGTATGATAATATTTTCTGCTATATATGACAAACTACAGACGGTAGCTATGCTGTAATATACATCTTTGCGGTCATTATGTGCCCAATGTCTCGCTATACCGAGATATGCCTTGTTGTTCACTAATTTTGACGTAGAGATATGTATATTATAGCGACGTGTGCCGTCACACGAGCGGTACTGAAGGAAATATTGTTGTATATCGTAACTATCTGACACTCTCCAAGTTCATTTGCGTTTTAGGTATTTTAAATTTAGAGAAGAAAACATTAGAAATATAAAAAGGCAAAAATATACTTTGCTGATTTTTAAAAATAATTAAAAAAAAAATCTGTTGGGCATTTTTCCAAAAAGTCCTTGTTTCTCCCTCTGTATATGTAATCAGCGGAAGTTAACTAGGCACCTCGCTGTGATTACGTAATAGCGAGATGTTGACGCGTCGATGGCGAGAGCAGGAGGCATTGGAAGGCGGAGTCAGGCGGGAGGGAAAGAGCAGTCTTCGCAAGTGCCAAGTCGATTTCTGCGTGTTGCATGTATGTACATAATTCTTTTTTGTATCCTAAAACAATCTAATCTAATATATATTGTATTGGAATTTAGACGTGTATGTATGAATGTAAAAAAAACCGTCAAATGTGTACCTATTTTTAAAAGTTTTGTATAGTGTGAACGACGTTAGATGTCTTTAATAAACGATTATAAAATATGCGCGTGTTTTATTTGTGTTACACCACGGGTAATAAAACAATTACGGCGGTCAGTCGTTTGAGAAATTATATAATTGAATATTAAAAATATTAAAATCAATAGATTGGAAACAATCAATTAATTATATTGGAACAATTAGTGTTAAATCTTTAAATATTACATTGTATTTTTTTTACTGTAAGATTGTGGTTGTTGGGTTAAAACTAGATCCGTCATACAAATCAAACACACAGATGTAAGTTTAAAATAAGTCACAATTATTTATTTAAATAGTAAATGACAAATAAAAAAACAAACTTCATTTTGATTAATAAAGAAGGTATTGAAAAAAGTATTATCTAAATATTGAAGTAAGAATCATATGAACGTAATTTTCTTTAATGATAAATATGATAGTAATAAAAACCGAGGGACAACTTTGACGTACTACTGAAAGCCAGATACAGATCTGTTCTTCTGGAAGAAGAAAATCAGGGATTACGTGACGGTATAGTATATTGGTATCATAGCGTTCGATCGGAAAACCCTGGTCTGCAGAATGAGTGCAGAGGAACCTTGAACTGAATTATAGAAATTAACCCAAAATAATAAATATGGACGATCACGCCGATCCCATCTCACTTTGCCACTCCAAGTGTCTCTTTGCCAAATTCTTGGATACAGGCTTCGTCTTCTCTATCGCTGTCAGTAGATCTGACAGAGACAGCTTGTCTTTACGACTAGTACCTGAAAATATGCCAGGATTGTTTAACAACGGCACATATTTTTTTAAATCAATTTTAAATCAAAGTGTTATAAGATTATTCTTTTAAAATTCATAGCTGTCAGTTAAGCAGTTAAAATATTTTTGTTCTTGCAAAATTCTAATATTCTCCTACATCATTATATACATAGTTGACAGACGAGATTCCCTCCCTTTCCTTACCTCTGTCCCCCATATGAGGCAACATTTTCCTCACCGTCGCCATCAATGCCTCTTTGCAAACAAGTTTCACGTCGCTACCAGAGTATCCGTCAGTCTTTCGAGCCAACTCCTCGAAATCAAATGGCGGAACCAGCTCTATGTTCTTAGCGCTGAGAAGGCTCTCGAACAGCTCTAACCTGGTCTTGAAGTCGGGCAGTGGAATGTAGATTCTTTTCTCCAGTCGCCTGAGCATCGCTGCATCGATTTCCCTATAATTACAAAAAAACATACTAAGTTGATACATTTTTATGATACATGATACATTATTATTAAGTATCTGTAAGTCTGATCTCCTTTTAAAACTGATAGAAGCTAGACTAAAGCTAGAATAAACGAAAATACGGATTATGACGTCCCTTCATATAACCACTGCTTGTTTACAAAGAGCATAAGACATTGTAAATAAAGAATATAACAATTTGTTCTCACCAAGGCATATTAGAATTGGCCAGGAAGAAGACGACCCCGTCTCGCTGGGAGATGCCGTCCAGCTCGACCAGGAGTTGAGACTTGAGACGTCTCGAGGCCTCGTGCTCGCCCGGCGCAGACCGATCCGACGCTAGTGTCTCCACTTCATCGATAAAGATTATTGAGGGTGAGTAATAGGATGCCATTTCGAAAAGTACCTGCGGAATCAAGAGACAATTGTAACAAAACTTACTTCAGCCTACGCATTTCAAATACTTACAAAATAATAATTAACCGTTAAAGGAACCACGGACAAAACACCCTTTGGGAAGGCCTATGTTCTTGGCTA
The DNA here is from genome assembly GCA_018244795.1 of Parelbella ahira ahira. Lineage (NCBI taxonomy): Eukaryota > Metazoa > Arthropoda > Insecta > Lepidoptera > Hesperiidae > Parelbella > Parelbella ahira. Next base: position 11,109 of record DWME01007386.1, read on the forward strand.
AAAGGCTAGAAGGCCCGGTCTAATTTGAGATTGAGCGGCCATGTGTGAATATATTGTAATAAACAATATAGACCTTTACAATCTTTTCGGAATCTCCTCTCCACTTGGCGACGAGCGTGCTGCAGGAGACGTTGAAGAAAGTGCAGCCGCTCTCGGCGGCGACGGCGCGCGCCAGCGCGGTCTTGCCGGCGCCGGGCGCGCCGTGCAGCAGCGCGCCGCGCCACGGCTGCAGCAGCCCCGTGAACACCTCGGGGTATCTGAGGATATGGGCCGCACCGTACATATCATCCCGCCGCTTTTTCAAAGGGATAGACAGAGATTAAAGATTTCCACATGCTATGGTCCTGCTAAACTTTTGTCATGTCTTCGGCATTTATTCAAGTCACCATACAGGCTCGTCAGAAGTTCTTTTACCGAATGAGCATCTAAAACGACTAATGCGCAAGTAATTAGATATTGTTTACCTCACAGGATAGACGACGGATTCCATTAGTATGCTCTTAGCGGCTGCCAAGCCTTTGATATCCTCCCAAGTTACTCCAGTCGGTCGTATTATGTCCTGATGCAGCAGCTCCGCTAACTGTTTGGTCTCTAGAGGCATGTTCCGAACGAATCCTGCCAATGGCTTTCGGTCTACAGGCTGGATATTGGCAACATTTTGTGATAGGCTCTCCTAAAATATTTGTGTATGGATTTAGACTAAGTCCCAGATGTTGATTGATAGAGGTTGACTGAGCATTGACATAATTATTGATAGAAATAAAAAAAATATAGTAATTAATAAATACGCATAAATTAAAAGATAGTATTTGATAGAGAGTTGTTGTATGATAGTATTCAAATATGCATCACCAACACCTATTATCGCTATAAAAATCTAAACTTGATTTATTAAATTTTCAAGAAGGTCCTTCGGCTTGATCAATCGACAATACGACACCAAAAACCTGCACATTTCAAACTGTTTTTTTCTTCAAATTAGTTGTTAATTTCTAAAGTATTATCCAGTCCAGGTCAATGTATTAGCTAATTTGTTACCTTCAGTAGCTTTGTGACAGTAAACGTCGACGGCAGGTCGACTTCCTCTTCCTTCTCGACATGAACTATCTGCGGCCTACTCCTCCTGGTCTGCGGACGCTTGGGCGGCTGGATCAGCTCCACCTTGCGGCAGAACTGCGGCTGCTTGTTGAATCTTATTAGATAATAACTACAATAGTCCTGTAACAATAGCCAAATATAATATTCAGTAACCAACCCGCACTTGGTCAGCGTGGCAGAGTATGGCCTTAACCTTCACATCAACTGAGGAGATCCACGTTCCAATAGTGGAATGATAAAAGGATCGAAATGAATTTAGAAAAATGATTATTAAAATTTTAGTCGCCAAACAATTAAAAAGACAAATCAGAAAATTTTATGTTAATAATATTATCTATCCGGATGAACTTGGACAAAACTAAAGTAATGTTCAATGAACATGTCCTCCCGGAACCGATTGCTCTCAATGGGGTCCCTCTTGAAGTTGTGCAAGAATATGTCTACCTCGGGCAAACCTTGCAGTTTGG
>DWME01007387.1:0-12671 GCA_018244795.1 Parelbella ahira ahira
GACGCACGTGCTTGGTTCACTTGAATCACCTATTGAGAGTTTGCCACATGATATTGTAGTGAGGATCCTACCTTGCTTGGGCCGTGTATTGATTAGGGAGGACATTCAGTAGTGCATTAGAATATTTATTGTCGTCGGAGAGTATCACTGCTCGTGGACTCTTTCGAGGTGTAAGCCGACTGTTATGTCAACGATGTAACTTAGTAGACAACGTTTTATTGCATACATAAAAAGCATACTTGTAAATTTTTATAACTAGCATAAACTGATCTCTCAAGATAATTTTAATATTTAATAATATCTCAGAATATTATGTATTTGTATAAACAATTCAAAGAATATAAAATTTTAGATGTACTACATAGTTACTCGTTTATTTGGGCGACTGTACGCGTTTATCGCGGTGTACCTTACCTCGTCGTATCCAGCGCTGGATAAATGTAATGTATCTTTAGCACTGTCGATGTCCTATTGTAACATCATAGTTTTTTCGATAATATTGTATTCTATATTCAATAAATGATATTTCTGCTATGTAAAATTTGTCATTAATACACTTATCGGTAGTCATATGTAAACAATGTTAAAATAATTAAATTCATCGTGATAGTTTTAAGTATTCGAGTAATTTCATTTTGCACTTAAATTTGGCATACAGTTACAAATTAGATAAAAGGGGTTTGAAAGCCTATAATTATAGATTAACGAAATCTTATTCATGGTTTAGACGTAGCTTTAAAGCGTAACCGTGTCGTTTTAATTACCTCTCGCACCAGTCTTAATTAGAGCTTAGGACCATTACTGATTAGGCAGCTGTGGAGCACGATGTAGCCTCGCTTATGGCGTCGGGCGAGCGCGGGCCGCGTCAGGCGACACTCGTATTACTGTATGTATCTAGTTATCTGCTAACTGCGTATCGGCCGGCAGCGCAGCGTCGCGGCGCTCGGCGCACGACTTCGAATCGCACATAGTGGAGCTTGGTTGTCGTCCCGGAAGCTATCGGTTTGCTGACACACCTTTATAATTCGTGTAAATATATTATAATTATCTTTATGGTATGACTTCGAGTAACGCGAGCCCTCGGCCGCCGCCCGCCGTCGGCCCGGGCTCGGTGAGGAGTACGATAGTTTAGATATGCATATTTTATTAAGTCTATCTAATATGAATTTTGTAATCGACGTCGCTTCTGAAGATCCTCTGTGTAAAAAGTTAAGACATACTAGTGACCTGAACGATCGAAGCGACGTTATCGGAACGTCTCTATCCCACTGAATTCTCACTTTCACGATTCGCGTGCACGTTTAATACATGGGAGTTTTCCGTAAGATCATACTTCGAAATGAGGTTGACTTATATAAATTATTTAAAGTGAAAATCGTTCTCTTATAACTAGTACTGTAATATTAAATTTAATAGTGAGTGAAATTTGTATTTTGTTTTAATTTGTTTTACTGAATTTGAATACATCGTAACACCCATATCGTTGTTAGTTATGAATGAAAATAACATAATTATAAAGTAAATATTAAATGAATAGTAAGCATGGCTTTTTATTTCACTGTCAAAATTTTATATTCAATACGTATAATATACATTATATTTACGGTAATAATTTAATTTCTAGTGTTTATAATAAACAAAAAACTATTCGGTTATTGGGTTCATATTTTACAACATATTATTTCATATTGATGTAATTTGAGCGCAAAATAAATGGGCAAAAGAGAAAGGAAAATTTAAAACTAATGATAGTAATGTTATAACGTGTTTACCGAAGTAACTTTAGAAAATACATCTGATTATTATGTAAAATAAAAATGCTTATTTTTAATTTTACCTATCGTTTTTTTATTATTTCTGCTAATCAACGTAATTATGACGCTACTACTTAGTTACATATTATAATGAAGAAGAGATAAGAAACAATATTAATTGTTTAATTACCTACCAACTTAAATGTTTTTGCCGTTGCTCGGATATCAAGACAATTGCTGAAGATTCCAAGCCCACTGTCGATTTTAATTACTGATATTGGCCTTACGTGTCAGTACTACTCGTAGTAGGTATAAATTGAACGAAGTTGGTTTTATTTAGGCGGAGTCACTTGGGCTCGACACTAAAACCCGGTGAAGCTGTAGAGGCCATTATGGTCAACAGCGACACTCGGAGAAAAAAGAATTGCAGCTTTATCGCTTCACCTAAGCATGTCCGCACATCGTTGACAAGACAATGTTGTCTAAAGACACCGAAAAAATATATTTAAATGAATTTGTTTTATCATAAAGTCATTTTAAAAGATTAGAATTATTCCTCAAAATTATAAAGCATACGTATTTGGTGTTCAATAAAAAAAAAAAAATTGACTCTGAATGGAAGAATATTAATCACTTTTACCTTCCACAATTTTTTTTCATTTTGAATCTGTTCTATTTCGTTGGTGTTTGTCAATATTGACACATCCTTTCAGACGATTGAAGTGGTTGTTGTGTAGGACAAAATTTCATTACAATAATGAGTGGATATTAGAGCAGATAACTTTTCAATCAATTCACTTAGTATTTTTTTCTGCTGTAAATAAATGATATTCAGTGGTGCGTTTTCTTGACTTTTTCTAATGGTATAAAGTAAAGGTTTCTAGGAGAACTTTATCGAGTTACCTATATATTGAGTTGATTTGCGTATTCAAATAAAGCAAACCTTTAAAAACATAAACAATGCATGAGGCCTACGAAGTAACACATCTTCTCACTGCCACAGTACAAATAGAAGCTATTGCAGCCTATGGTAAATATGGGGGATTGCAAATACCTTTGTTTTTAAGACATTTTTATAAATGATGCCTGAAACAAAAGGTTCTTTGATCATTTGTTGCACATTTTCAGATGGAGTTCTCCTGTTGGGAACTAGGCAAGGTCATTTATTAATGTATTCTTTATCTGGTGACAATGGAAATCAAAAATATGAACTGCAAATACTTAGATATTGTAAAAATTTTAGCAAGAAACCAATACAGCAAATAGATGTGATACCAGGTAGGTACATGATGTTGTAAATAAATGACAGAACATAGGGATTGTATATAATAATGTAGAGAATAGAGCAGATTGAGTTGTTTTAAATATAGGTACAATAGCATGTGGTTGGTGTTTTGAGGAGTGGACATTAGTAGCAAATTATCAGGAATGTTTATTTTCTTTTCAGGTTGGTTTTATTTTTTATTTTACATTGACATCCTTATATATTTCTGTAAGTAGGCTGTGCTTATATGTAAGTATGTATTTTGAAATTTATATATGCAATTTATCAGTCTTATTACTATAAAACAAGGTCTGCCTAAATTGGTTTTAACTCTCTCGTTGGTCGAGTCGTTGAAAGCATGACTGCTGATTGGGAGGTCCTGGGTTCCAATCCCGGGTCAGGTACTATTGGATTTTTCTAATTTCGAATTTCTAGTAGGGACACAGGGTAGGGACACGGACACAGGGTTTGAATCTGTGCCCAGTGTATGGCAATAGGCCCACCACCTATTCCATAGGACGTAAATGTAACTAATATTACATAGGAGTGTTCTACACTCCTCTATTTAGCCCTTCAGGGATTATAGATGTGATGTTACATTTCTGCCTAATTTGACATTATGTGGCATTATTTGTAACTATGTTTATTAACTCGAAAACCTTTGTTCTACTTTCTTTGCCCTGCCTGTTGCATGCTCTGCATGTTAGAGACTATTGCAACAGCTTAAGCAGATATTATAACTCACCTTATTATTTATTTTAGAAAACAACCTTTTGATATGTTTGACGGACAATGTACTATCCACATATGATATAAAAGGTGTCAACTTTCCATTGGTGAATACCTTCCCGGAGACGAAAGGTGCATCACTCTTCACAATAGACAACAAGGTATTAACTACTTAGACAGTTGATGTTGGAAATTGGAATATATATTAAGTAATCTGAAATCTTTCATTCAATTAAAAACTCTAATAGTTATGTTGTGGTTAAAAATGCTGATCAACCTACATCCCACAATTGACATGTTGTGTCAAATGTAATAAACCAGTCAGGTTGTTAAATTTAATCTTTGGTCCCATATCCCTGGGTAATTTAGTTAACCACTTTAGTTATGAGAGAACATTGTACTTTTCAGTCTGCGACATCTATGACTGGAGAAAATAATTCTATTGTACATCTGTGTGTTGCCGTGAGAAGAAAACTTCAATTGTACTATGGGAAGAACAGGGAATTCAAAAAGCATCTATATGATTTCACCATACCAGATGTTCCGAAGGTGATGGCCTGGGGCCAGGAATACCTGTGTGTGGGATTCAAAGGAGAATATGTTTTATTTGATGTCAGTATATTTTATAAGTGTTGTACACTCATTGTCTTGTTGGTGTCATTGGTTTTGTTATTTTGTCAGAACATTTAATAAAAAGATAAATTTTGGAATGACATGAGCTAAAGATAATGTAAAATTAACGTAACATGACACCTGTAATCCCAGAAGGGTTAGGCAGATTAGTGTAGTATACTCCCACGTTTGACCAGTTACGTTTAAAGTCCCATGGAATAAGTGGTCAGTCAATTGTCATACACTGGAAACAATTCCAGACTCTGAGTCACTACTAGAATTTCTAAATTATTCGGATCGGATTCGATCGGATTAGATGCGTTGCTAAAGGGCTCCCGATAATAGTTTTTCTCACAAAAGAAGGAACTTAAAAAAATGGATTAAATAATCGGACTGGAGATATCTGGACTCGAACCGCGGCGTTCTGGTTTCGGAACCGGCCGATTTCAGAAATTAAAGCCTTTTAGATAGTAGCGAAATGTATCTTCGTATTCTAATGGTATTGTAACAGTTTTTCATTACCTGAAAACAGGCATAAACGATGTTTTCTAAAAATGGAACCTAGCTAGATTGATTTATCGCTCCCGCAACCCCCTGCATACTAAAAAATTTAATAAAAAGCATTGGAGCCATTTCCGAAATTCCGTAAACTAAACATAAAACTGAAAAATATGACTTCCTGACATCATTCCTCAGTCCACTGTGGACATAGGCCTCCCCCAAATGAGCGCAATTCGCGCCCTGTCCTCGACTTGTCACATCCAACATTTGCCTGCAGCCTTTCGCAGATCGTCATCCCACCGGGCCGGAGGGCGTTCTAGGCTACGTTTGCCGAGCCGAGGTCTCCACTCCAAAAACTCGCCTACTCCACTCAGACTGCTTCGTTGGTCGAACGGTTGTAAGCGCGGCTGCCGATCGGGAGGTCCTGGGTTCAAATCCCGGGTTGAGTACTATTGGATTTTTATAATTTAGAATTTTTAGTAGTGACTGGGAGTCTGGATCAGTGCCCGGTGCATGGCAATAGGCTCACCACCTATTTCATGGGACTTGAACGTAACTAGTGAAACATGGGAGCATAGTACACCCCTCTGCCTACCCCTTATATATATATATTTACAAGAATATGGATATATATACCAGAATTGTGTACTCAAATCAGCAAGTACAATAAATATATTCATTTTGATTATTGTTACATTTTAGCTTGCTTCAAGAAATCCAAAAGAATTATTTCCAACAAGTAGCTCGAGAATGTTGGAACCAACAGTAGCAAAATATTCAGAAACTTCTTTCCTGCTTGGCCGTGATAATACATCTGTGCTTGTAGAAGAGGCTGAAGAAATTAAAATTAAGAAAACTATTAAATGGACTGAAGCACCCATTGCTGTAGGTGGGTAAATTCATTTATAGTACTCAGTGGTGGTGTAATTTCATTGGTGTTTTGAAGTTAAATAAAATGATATTAATAACATTTAGTAGAAATAAGGGGTGTAATGGTTTCCAAGATGCATCTCATGAGCCCCAGCCATTATCACGCGCCTATTGTGTACCTAGCTGTACAGCAGTAGAGATGCTGGCAACCACCTGATAACATGCCCAGGGATGGGATTATGGGTAAAAATTCTTTAAGGGAAGCCTGTGCCCAGCAATGGAATTATACAGGCTGATGATGATGGTTGTGGTGGAATAAATACAAATGTGTAAACAATATTTTTGTATAAACGTCACAAAGAAAATAAATGCTGATTTTAATTTTCTCTGAAGCTGTTGAGTTTTTACAATGTCTTAGGATATTTTTCTTAATTGTTTTTTTAACATCATGGGTTTACCTATAAAATTGTGAACACTCTTATTCTAGTGTGGGATGAACCATTTATACTTGGACTGTTGCAAGATCAAGTAGTAGTTCAGACTGTGGAACCACCACTATTTATTCAAACACTTTCTGAACTGAATAAAGCAAGACTGATGTATAGGTATGTAATACTTAATATTGAAGTGTTATTGAAAGATAGCATATAAGCTGAAATAAAGTAAACTTTACAATTATTTAAGATAATATCAAATGGTTTGATGTTGTGTTTACTTAATTATGATGATGTTGGTCAAAATATGCTGAGAACAGTCAGTTTATTTTATCTGATATCAGTACTTACACATTCCATGTTCCTCTTAAATTATGTAATGTTTTATTTACATGAATTAGGTACTGAATATAAGTTGATTGTAGAGACTGTTTAAAGTTTGCTATGATAAGTACCCACGACTTCATCTAACCCACCCTGAAGCAATTGTTACTATAACAATTTGTACTTGGGAATTGTGCCGTTGTAGAGCCATAGCATATGATTATCTCATTCCTCCAGGAGTAGCAACTTGAGTAAGACAGGTACTAATTATTAGTAGATCAGGTCATAAGTTACTTCAATAAATCTTCATGAATTTAATAAATCTAATGGAGGCGAAAGAAGTCTGCCAGGAACATGTCACATGGAAATTTATAATATCTGTTTACCCCCAGGGAAATAGTTGTGACAATGTCTATGTTTGTATTTGCTAACTATTACTAACTGTACTTGTATTGACACAGGCTAATTGGTTAACCAATTTCTTTTCCTTCAGTCTTGTCAGCAATTCACTGCTGAACAATAATCTTATTAAAGTTCCATTAATTATTAATTTGTACTATCTTACTGACATTAACAGCTTAATTCCTACAGTCCTGTTTAGGTTCGCTAATAGATCTAAAACGATGGCAGTGGCTGCTTGTAATTGCTGCCTGTTTAGTTGCTTTTCTCTTCACTAAAAAATATCCTTCAAAGAAGTGTGCATTTCAGATGTAAGCGTGGCTTAATATTTGTGGCATCAATTGGACAAGTGTGGTGTTTGAGTGCAGTGGATGCCGCAAAGCAAACAGAGCAGCTACTAAAAGATAAGCAGTTTCAAATAGCCATAGATGTCACTGTAAGTAAATGTTCCAATATTTTAATGTACTTTTTATTAAAATAGCAAACAGTAGTCATGTTTTAATATTCAATCATGTAGTTCAATTTTTGGTTAATTCATTGAGAATAAAATGAAAGGAGAATATAATGAGTAAAACAGGTGGTTTTACGTTATTATTATAACTTTATGCCAGGTCCTTTGCAAGCTAGGCAGCAAGACCCGTAAAATATCTCTCCTTAGAGATCTACCGTGGTTCCATTACATTTATCCTCCCTTCACACAGTTTCTAAGCGGCAATAGATCATAGCAAAATGTTAGTGCTCTGGATGTTGTTTGCACAGAATACGAACGAGAGTATACAAGTAAACCACAATATGGTTAGCAGACCTGGTTTGCAGGTAAATAAGGTCCTAGCAAAGAATTTGTGAGGGGTTTATTAAAAAAAAGCGGTCATTTACAAGTGATTTGAGTAATATCTAGATTCTTCTTATGCAATAAATTCTGTAAATATGTCTACAGTGTAAAACAAGATAGGAGTCTAGGAAATAATTTATAACAAAAATTAATCCATTTTCTGATCCTTTCAAAATTATGCCCATAGTGTGTTCTTTAAATATTTTCTGCCCACAATAGTGAGCTGCACAAGCGCGTACCTTTTCTTATCTACACTTAAAATAAATTGAAATTAGTGATTGTTTTACTTATACATATAAAATAAAATCATATTAGCAATTCTATTCACAAGAAATGCGATATAACATATTTTACCATGTTAATATAGTCGCACTCTACGAATTTCAATGTCATGTAAAGTGCTTTGAAAAAAATCAGTGATAAATATTGTGGCTAGTTATATATGAGCCAATAGATATTAAAAGGAAAATGCTCTTTCCTTATATGTGAATGCCCTCCATTCTGTCAGTAAATTGTATTTAAATTCGTTTGAGTCTGTCAAGTCTCGTTTGTAGTCATATATATTTGTCTAGTTGTTTGCGTTATCGGTTGATTTTGTGAAGTGATAACATACAGTACAACACAAGTTAATATTTCATAAGGCGAAAGGTACCTACAACACACAAAATGTTTCGTTTAATGTGTATTTTAATGAGTAAATATATCAATTAATTAAATCAACATGCATTTATATCTCAATGTTAGTAAACTCAACAGTGAGTTAACTAACATGATTATGTACATTGTTAATCTACAGAGATTGACAATGTATATGTATTGCAATATACTGAATTTACATTCATTACTGTATGTAACTAAGTTAAAACTTGACAGATTTGTTTACACTGAGAAGTTGTTATAATGTTATCAATTAGGATGTTCCCTACTAAAATAAAAAAGAGACAGGCCAAAATAATAGTTGCAATGAATGTAAGTATTCACTTGTGTTGTCTTTGTATTGTTAGATTTTTGAAAATTGTGTAGGTGGCAAGTTTAGGAATCAAAGAAAATGTACCCTAAAGCATATCACATTAAGCATCGCAAGGGAACTATACTTCTTCTGCAACAGGCGAGTAGTTTTTTAATCCTTCCATTTTTGTTGTACACCAGTGTGTAACGATTATCGTGCGTTTTCTTATATGTTAATTTTTGTGTCGGAGGCAATACGGTTATTACTGCAATACGGTGATATTAGTTGTTCTTAGTATCGATATATGACGGCTTTTCCATTGAAGCTTCTCTGATGTAAGTCATATTTATGCCAAATTTACATACATACAAAGAATCACGGCTTACTTTTCGTAAGTGTAAGCAAAGACTGAGAATTTACATACATTTGCTACGGACCTGGCAAGTTTCTGCTGTCTCCTCTGCATTAATTATAAAGTTATCATCCGGCCGTCTTTTAAGACCTTTTGTCGAAGGACGTATATCCAGGTCTGCCTTTTTCAACTTTTTCAACTCAACCATTCAAGCCTTATACTATATACTATACATATTGGCCTATATACTATACATATTTGTTTAATCCTTCTGTCATTAATTGTCCGATAAAATTATATGTCATCCAATCAGGTTTATTTGTAAAAAAGTAACTTAATTATTGCATTTTAAGTTTAACGCAATATATAAAATTCAACTGTATATAACACTACAATACAAGTTTTAAGTACCTACTTGGAATTTTAAGTTAGAAGAATCTAATAATACTTGGCGATCGAACTCAATAATTAGTCTTGTTTGCAACCACTGGATGTACAAAGCAATCATTATATGTATAATAACAATGAAGTCATTACAGATTTTGAGATTCCTGCATATTAATCTTTTTTTCACAGGATTTATAAATTTAGTTGAATAGTACTTACTTTTATTGCACTTTTGTATAGTTTTTAATTAACATTCCAGAAACTATCGGATTGCACGGAAGAAGAGAAGAAGCAGACAATACATTCCATTCAGAAGCTTTTCGCCTATGAACTGTTCGATGAGAAGAAATATTCTGAGTCGATGAAAGTGTTCATCAAACTAAACACTGACCCGTCTGACGTCATCAAATTGTTTCCAGAATTAGATAGCAAGCCAGCTGATGATAGTGTAAGGAAATTGAAGGGAAAAGATCTAGAAAATGCTTTTAACGCATTGATACAATATTTAGTGGAGTTGAGGAGGAATTTAAAAGTTAGCTCCACACCGGAGGCTGGTGGGAGCAAGGAGGAAGTACAAACAGCCCAAGCAGTTCAAGCAGCTCATGCATCTCAGCCTAGTCAGCGGAATGTCACCCAGCTTTTGGAGCTGATAGACACCACACTCTTGAAGTGTTATTTGCAGGTATTTTGCATGTGACTACTATTTCCTATGCTGTGTTCTCCCAACAATATTCTATATAGGTCCTGTTAGTTTTTATTTTGGTGGTTTTAAGCAACAAATTAACTTTCTTTTGTGCATATTTCGCTGACCCATATTCGAAAACATTTATCCATATTGTGTTCGTTGTATGTATATTGACAGTCAAAATTGTGTGTGTACTGATACATTGGTGTGAGTGCGTGGTTGCGTGTGTGATACTAACAATAGTATAAGTTTTATTTATTACTAAAGTAAATAGAGGTGTATAACTTACAATCTTAGTTAAATAAATGTGGTTATAATTTCCCAGACCAACGATGCTTTTGTGGCACCGCTTCTGCGTTTAAATAATTGCCGCCTCGACGAAGCGGAGAAAACTCTTCTCCAGCACGGCAAGCACAGCGAATTAATCATACTGTACCAGACCAAGGGTCAGCACAAGAAGGCTCTCCAGCTGTTGAAGGAACAGGCCAAGCAGCCAGACTCCAGCTTGAAAGGCTATACTAGAACCAAGAACTACTTGCAGCAACTCGGTATCCGAATTTCTATTTCAATAAAAACTAACACTTTATTCTTTATTATGAATTTTAGTAAATAAATATCTCCAGACAACTCCACACGTAGCTTAGAGATTCTAAAGTAAGCTGAGCCTGTGCTATGGTAGCCAGACGGCTGATAGATTATCGATATTCCTAAATTCATATTATTTTTTTAATAGATTCGTAGCTATAACCAAGCGTTCGTAAAATTCATATTATTATACGAGTAAGTCTTACAACATATTTATAAGTTGAATTAATAATAACATAAAAGTTTTTTTCCAAAATTTCTAAGTTAATACAACATCGAAGGATATCATTTAATAAATCACAAAGAGCCTGAACATTGTGCCTTAATTTTTTACTGATTTCAAATTTGTACATATCAAGATATTCTAATGGCTATGTCTACTGAGTTAACACTTAGCTTTTTCTCTATTTTAAAAATAAAAAAAATAAGTAAGTCTTCAAGTAGCTTTTTTATTGGAACAGCAGGGTTTCCCAACACAAATATCATACTTAATATGCAGTGGTAATGACTATATTGTAGACGAATTACTTTGTAGACAAAAAAGAGTACATTTTGATTGGTTTTCAAGTTGCATTGAAAAATGTGTTGCAGGTGCCGACCACATCAATCTAATATTTAAGTTCTCCGATTGGATATTAAAAGAACACCCGGAAGAAGGATTGAAAATATTTACAGAGGACAAAGTCGAAGTGGAGAATTTGCCCCGTGCGAAAGTGCTAGATTTCCTATTGAGAGAACATGAGTCGCTGGTGATACCTTACTTGGAGCATGTTATCCACACGTGGAACGATACCAACCCGTTGTTTCACGATGCCTTAATCAGTATGTACAGGGAGAAAATCACTGACAAGAAAGCGAATTCCACTGAGGAGGAGTTGCAACACATCAAGTCGAAGTTGGTTTCGTTCTTGGAGAAGTCATCGCACTACACCCCGGAGAGGGTGATACTCCACTTCCCCAACGATACGTTGTTCGAAGAGCGCGCGATTATCCTGGGGAAGCTTGGCAGACACGAGCAGGCTCTGGTCATCTACGTTGAACTGTTGGGTGAGTTGTAAGTTATGAAACAGACGAGTTAAAATAGGTATTGTTAGCTAATAGAGATGTTGGCTGAAAAAATATAGAATACACTGAAATCCTGGTTTTTGGAGAAAATCATATTAAAAACTTTATAATTATTTTAAAACTCTATAATTATTATAAAACTTTATAATCAGTGTAAACTGGCCCAATATAGGGCAAATATGACTCAAGCTGATTTCGTATAAAATATAATTTGAGGTCATTTACATTTCTTTACACTTGTTATGTGGACCTCTCACAACCACTGCACGCTTGACATAACCCAACAAAAGCATCGAAACATAAGGTACAAACTGGACAAAATTAGGAAGTCAATGAAGTAATGTTTTTACCCAGACGGTAAAAGTGTCTTAAAACTGCCTGGTTGTTCGAGTGGTTGTAAGCATGACCGCGGATCGAGACCTCTTGGTTTTTGAGGACGAGTATTATCCGATTTTTGAAACTTGGAATTGGTTGTAGTAGTAGTTTGGAGTCTGGATTTGTGCCCGGTATACGGTAATAAGCTCAATTCTGTGGTGAGAGGCCCAATTCATATTCATCTAGGGAACCCAAGCTTATTCAACTTCCGTGAGCGCCCCACTATACAACTGACGAGGCTTCGTCGTCCGGTTGATTGCGGTATAATGCAGTTTACGTAGGCAGGGCTGAGACGCTCTAGTCGTCCACGGGCAGCAGCGAAGGCGGTATCAGAAGGTTTTCTGCGATCCCCAAACCGCGTATATCCGCGTGGGGCTCGGGAAAGGCCCACACTGAGCATCGGATTCAGGCAGGTCGATGATGACGATGTAATATTTGACATATAAGGTCGCTTTGTCGGATGCAGGGTCGGTGGAGCGCGCGATCCGCTACTGCGAGCAGGCGAGCGGCGCGGCGGGCGGCGACGTGTACGTCACGCTGATGCGCATCCTGAC